>CAEMYA010000342.1:508249-518514 GCA_903131615.1 Diplodus sargus | reverse complement strand
TGTTGCAAAGACCTGAAAAATGTAGGCCTTTAATTAGGAAAAACATGCAAAAGCATTGGTTAAAAGAAAAAAAAAAAAAACATAAACCCAGAAAATACATGCAACAAAAATATGCTGCATATCCAGTCCACACAACACAATTGCTCTGTGAACAGAGACAGAGACTGTAGTTTCCGTTTCAGTTTTTAAATCTGAGAGCATAATCAGATGATGCATTTCGAACACCAATACAGCCATACCAGATACACCAGCTGTTGACACTATACATTATATGTGACACTTATTATTGTCTAGCTTGTGTTTGCCCCCACTGTTGTCTTGGGTCAGTCTGTCTTTCAGATCTGCTCTTGCACCACACTGAGCTGTGTGATGCAAAATACTGTCACGTGTGTCTGTACTGCTTTACACAGGGGACAGGTTAATATGAAAAGACCATCACCACCTGTAAGTTAGCAACAAGGATGGCAAGGGTGCACAAACATGTTGGGATCTTTCAGGGTCTTTAAAGCTCTAACAGACCCCTTAGATGCTATGAGGGCACAGAACATTGGTTAAGAAACATCACCATTGCCATAAACTTTTCCAACTTAACCGTAACAAGAATCACATTATGTTAACAGAATACTTGATGAGAGTGATGTGTGTTCATGATTACGGTGTAAAATATCAGTACAGTTGAAAACAAAGTTGACTGGTCTTGCCTTTGAATGTGTGTCTTCTCAGGCCACAGTGTATTGATTTCTATTAAGTCCTCTGGAAGAGGAGAAAACAGTCTTTTTCCCAGATTGGAACATGTTTCTTTACTTTAAGTTTAGTAAATCACTTGTCTTTGACCTGAAGTGGCCTGCCTCTATCCCAACAGACACAGTGTCTTCCTGATGGAGGAGCTCTCTCAGTTCAGTTATTGTGCTTTGTTCTGCAGACAGACATGGAATGGGAGTAAATACACCCTTTAAGATGTTCATATTATTTTGGTCATCATGCCAGACAGAGGTATGTCTTACTTTTTTGAGCTCACACTCCCAAAAAGGCTCACATTTCATCAGTCTTGCTCAGACTGTGAAAAGTCTTTTCAAGTACAGAAACTTGGTTCACTTTTACCTTTGATGCCTGTGCATCTTTTGTGCAGTTTCTTTCTTTAAATAGAGAAAAACTGTCTGGGGAAAGAAAAGAGTATTATTTGTTTGTCAAATAACTCCTCAGAATGACAACAGCATTTATTTGGAACCAGCGGTTATTTATCAAAATATACACCTGCACCCAGCACTTAAAGGGGACCTGCGTTCAATTGAAACCCGGCTATTATTTGGTAATTTACCATGGTAGTTTCCAAGGCAAGGCGCAGCAGAAAAAATAAATGAATTAAATAAAATAAAAAACGGCCATCATTTGGCCTTTTATTGACCAGGCCACCGGGAGAAATCCCGGTACTCTCGATGGCCAGTCCACCCCTGCAACAGCACTTCTCTTGAGTGGCTGTACGTGTGTGCAGTGTGCACGAGCGTGCGCTTGTGTTTAGGGCGTGGGTGGGGGGCACAAAAAATATTTATCACCATGATGTTACACTGCTGGTTACAGGTGTCACACATGTCACTTATTGGACAGTCCCCTAAACTCTCTATTAAACCGGGACAATTGGCTTGTAGGATCTGATGTTAATCTTGGGGGATTTGTAGGTAGTCCCACCAGAAGGGCAAACATCATGGACATGCCTTATGGCAACATAACCGATGCATTCCGTGCCTGTTCATTTGCACTTCTTGGAATTGCAGATTTCATCTATTTAATTTGGCTGCACAAAGAGGAACTGAAACACCATAAGCTACAATAATACAGCATCCTACAGTGGTCTGGGGACGAGATTAGTCATATCCAAGGTGCCCTGGCATGCATTGATTTGAGAGTTTTTGATGAAAATCTGAATCACAGGGTTTCTGTCATTATGATTTACATCAACTGACAAAGATCCTCTGCAGATAATTCAGCTCTGCTTTTAACCCAATCGGGACGAGGTAAGTGGATCAAAGAAAAGGGGGTCAACTGTGAGTGCTAGTTCTGTGGGGTTGTGAGGGCAAGTGGACCTGGCATGGTTCTCTCTGCTGCAGAAAGAGCAAAAAAAAGCAACAGCTAGATGCGTTGCAACCCTGGTCATTGAAGTTATTGCACACCATCCTTCTCCTTTTTTTTGACGTTGCGGGGGAGAGGGCTGTGAGTGGATGGTGCTATGTTAGCAGGTGAAGGTGTAGTAGGCTTGAGGGTGATGGGGAGAGGATTTGTAGTCAGTACCTTACTATTGAACGCAGGAGGAGTATGTGCAGGTAGGGCAAAAGGATAGGGTAGTGGGGCAGCAACAATACAGCCAGCCTGCAGCCTGGGCAGGAAAAAGGAGGTGGCAGGTTTAAAAACTGCAGAGCCAAGTCCAGTATGGTAAAGAGGCAGTCGTCTCTAATAGATCTGACACACTGCTGTCTGTACCGCACTGTTGTCATTAGTCAGCCCTTGTCCGCTGCCTGAGCATGTTGAACTTGCGATGGAGCCCATCTATCAGAGAAATAATTGTGATGTGAAGGGAAAAGAAAAGGAAAGGTAAAGCCCCTGTTCCTGTAGTATCCATTTGTTATTTTGATATTTGATATTCAGTTTTTTGTTTAGGAATCTGAATGAGGGTCGCACTTTATTTCACGGTACGTTAATAAGACGTAACGGGCCGTACTTTGTATCAAATTAGACCAAACAAGAGGCTAATAAGACGTACCAAGCTGTACTTTGCGTCAAATTAGACAACTAGGAATAATATCATCTTAATTAGACAGTAAACAAGAAAAGTTATACCGTAATTAGACACCATATAGCCTACCAAAATTATGCTGTAATCACAAACTGCATACATTATAGTTAAAATATAGGCTACTATACTTAGACACTATTATACCAAATTGTACTGTAATTACAAACCAAACCAGAGATCCTAATACACTATTAGACACCATTTTACAAAATCTTGATCTAATTAGAAATCACACACAATGTCATATCAGATACAAAATATGCTAGTTAGCTGCTATTCTACCCTCATTAACAAATTATACATTTAATGCTACCAACATCGGCCTATAGCTTAATTAGACAAATGTACATATTATATTGGGCATTGCCTTAATAATATTCAGACAAAACACAGAGTTCAGAGGAAAATATATTTATTTGAGTTTTATTTCACATAGTTTCACTTTCTTACAGAGTCATTTATTGATCATTAGACGAAAACAGTACCTTAACTAAAGTCAAACCACATCGGTTCCCATCTGGTCGCTACTACACGCGTCCCTGGTAACCTGGATGTTCTCTGGAGTCTTGTGGAGTTTGTAGATGGCTTCCTCGAAGCTCTACTCCCATAGTTAAGACATCAGACCATTTACAGCCATGTCACTATCCAACCCCAGTAACATTAGACCAGCTATTGAAGCTGCCAGGACATTTATCTTTATTTCCCACTGTTAGACCCTTATTACAGTCTTATTATACTTACTTAGGCGGTAATTTGTGACACATTACAACAGAACTGTACTGTAAAATAAAGTGGTCATTCTCATTGTTAGACCCTTATTACAGTCTTATTATATTTACTTAGGAGGTAATTTGCGACACATTACAACAGAACTGTACTGTAAAATAAAGTGAAAACCTTCTCACTGTCAGACCCTTATTACAGTGTTATTAGGCCTACTTGGGGTAATTTGTGACACATTACAACACAACTGTACTGTAAAATAAAGTGGTCATTCTCACTGTTAGACCCTTATTCAGTGTGCAAAATACCCGTCAATATTCGAAGGGCCCCCATCTCACAATTGTGAGAAAATTTTGAAAAATAACCCTTTAAGGCAGGAACACGCCGGTCCAACCGTTAGACGTCCGAAGCATTTGGGGAGACTCGGGAACGAATATGTTTGGTGTGTTCAGCTGCGTCAGAAGCTTTCGGAGCCGCGTGGATGTACCAACATATATATATATATATATATATATATATATATATTTATATAGCAGCCTCTGCGCTGTCTGCAGTCTGAAGGCTGCAGTTCTGGACAGAATGTCTATGGCAACAAGGTTATTAACTATCAAAACTCTCCCCCTGTAAGACAGGTGAGATGGCAACCATTTCCATTTGGACAACTTGGCTTCCACCTTGTCCAGCACTCCCTCCCATTTTAGCTCCCCCTTTTCCCCATTCAGATTCCCTGGAAGACCAGGAATGCTCTCCAAGCTCCACTTACCCACCAAACAAGCTCCACTTTTTCCCCAGTTAACCCTGGCTTAAGAAGCTTTTGCGTATAAAGCCAGGTTTTCTTTCAATGCTTGGACATCTCCCTGCAGGGGCGCTGCCAGGGATTTTGGGCCCCATGAAAAGAAATATTACTGGGCCCCTGTATGGAAGGCCATAAGGCTGGCGAAAATTTGTTATGCTGTTTACATAAAAATGTGGATTTTAATTAGATTTTTGACTATAATTTCCTATATGTGTGAAAAGAACAACATGACAGTTACTTGGTGGGGAAGCACTGAACACTCAGAATACAATGGAGTTTGTTATATACATTTATATTTTGTTAAAAAAAAATCTATTAAAAATAATAATAATAAAAATGTATCTCCAAAACTGTACGTGGTGGAATTAGAGTTGGGATGGAACAAAATACATAAATGAGGCTCTATGGTCATTGCGATTTAATATTGTTAACGTTTCTCTGACTAGATTGAGAGCAGTCACTTAATCTGCAAGCACCAGAAAATTTCTCCTCTTTTCCTACTGCAAAGCAAGGGGTGAGAGTCCCGAACTACTGACCAAACATAAACAAAACAAAATAAAGTTATAGGCTATATGCTTTTCAAACCATTTAAATCATTCTGAAATAAATACAGACTATGTGTTTTTATTTCAGAATGATCTTTATTCATTAATTTCAATTTATCTTTTTTCCCATAATAATAGATTAATTCAACACAGAGCTGCTCACCTCCTTCCTCAGGTGTGGGTATGCCTACTGGGGCTGGTTCAGGGGTAGGTGGGGGTACTGGGGCTCACGGGGCTCACAGACAGCTGCGGCTGCTGCTACTGCACTTAACGTGTCTGTTCAAACATGCATCATTTTTGACAGGAGGGGTGGTCAACTGATTAAATATGGGCAGCTTGCTAAACATGAACAGTTAAATCTAAAAATCTAGAGTTTTCTTCCTAAATATAATAAAAATATAATATGAGCTAATATGGGGAGAAAAGTGAGCTAGCTTAAAAACCACAAGGTTAAGATAAACAACAGACTAATGTGTTCCAGAACTTTCCACTACATGAAACAAACCCACCTTGTTTTTGGAAAAACTGGGTTTGCCTTTGCTTCTCTCTCCTGCCTAATCTCTTGTCTTTCCTTTTTTGGCTGCCCGACTTCAGGAGCATGTTGCCTTCTCTCCGTCTCCGTACTGACTGATACACCGCACCTGCATACCGCGCAGCAGTTCAGTTGATTGATGGGGGGACCGAACCATTTTACGTAAGGGGGGGACCTTGAGAAATGTTTCCAAAATAAACTTAGTGTTATTATCAGTGCATTAAGTGATGCATGCATGCATATATGATTATAAACTAACAAATTAGTGTCATATTATTTTTGTCAGTATTATAATTTTACTAGGGGCCTTTCTGGGCCCCTGTCAATGATGGGCCCCTAGAATCCTTCCCCTTATCCCCCCCTTTTCGGCGCCCCAGTCTCCCTGGTCCTTTACAAACACATTTATATCATCCGCATATATGCAGATTCAACAACAGGAGGGCTTTAAATCAGCTCTGGCAGAGAGAGACCCCTCAGCTTGCTCCTCAATCTGCGGAGAAGAGGTTCAATAGCAAAACTATAAAGCTGCCCTGAGATTGGGCATCCTTGCCTTAACCCTGTCCTTACTGGCACAGGGCAGCTCAGCCCTCCTCCCACCTTTACCACACAACAAGCACCACTATACAGATGCTTCATCCAGGACATGAATCCCTCCCCAACACCAAAAGCCTGCAATGTAGAAAAAAGAAAAGCATAATCAACACGGTCAAAAGCCTTTTCTTGGTCAATGGATATGATACCAACATTGATATATTATATCTCACAAATTTCAAATACATCTCTCATCAGGAGTAAATGATCCTGCATAGATCTATCTGGAACACAGTATGATTGATCAGCACCAATCAACATTTCAATGAAGATTGTCAGTCTATTTGATACAACCTTGGAGAGAATCTTATAGTCTGTGCATAAAAGAGCTACTGGTCTCCATTTTTTTGGACTAAGTTTCCCTTCTTAGGCAGCAGAGAGGGAACTGCACTGCACTGGTTCTTGTCCATTACCAATCCAGTCAACACTTAAAAGCAAGTGAATCTGTCCGGAGCCACTTTTTCCACCTCTGCTCCTCTGCTGTTAGTGTTGGATGGTAAAACCTACGCTCAACATACTCCTCCTCCCACCTGTGAGTGCCACGGATGTGATGGAGTAGCGATTTCCATCTTCTTAGGCATTCCTATAAAAATTAAAGAATGCAGAATGAAGCAATGATTGCAAATGTTAGAGGTCACTGTCATGACACAGACTTCACTTGGTGTTATCTAGATCACACCACACACTACAACTAACGTAGGCAGTACACCAACTTATTTACCTCCTTGTCGCCTTTACTGGTGCTGCATGACCAGTACATGTGATTGGTGAGGGACCTGATCCATGGCTACAGGATTTTGATTTCCTTCTTGTTCGCCACCGTTACAAGTTTCTTCTTCAGACCTTACAAAAGCAATTTGACAAGGTGTTTTAAAAATAAAGAAAGGGGAAGTGCAATTATTTTGCAATTAAACTTTTGTTCACATAGTTGACTTACTTTTCGAGACAGGCCATGGGTCCAAGTCGTGCTGAATGTGGCTGTAATTGTCCTTCATCAGTTTACAAATGGAGGGTGATCTATCTGTTGTTATAACGCCAATGCTGATACCCCTCTCAAGGAAGTAGTCAAGATCCCGTTGAGACCCAACCACCTCCATCGCCACAGAACTGCTCGCCTCTGTAACCTAGAGAATAACATTGTTTGATCAAAGTACAAATGTGTCAGCATTAAGTATCCAATGAACTGCACATAGGGTTGGTGTTGTGTTACATAGCTGTGCACTGATTTACCTGAACCAATTCCAAATGAACAATTTCTTTAGTGGTATCATCTTGAAACGAATATGTGCAATACTTGCTACTGTACCCTGTTTTGGGAATAAAGAACAATAGGTAACTACCTTGTAGATGGGTATGACACTGATGGATAGGTAACTACACTGGAATGTTGCAGTGACTTGCTATGTAGCAGAACTCAGCCTTACCTGGACTGTCGCATCTTGCATCTCCACAGAGCTCAAACTTTTGTCCTGATGTAGACAGTTGAATGAGATGCTCCATGATTCTTTCATGCTGCTCTGTGTATGCTTGTTGTATTACAGGAATGACGTAGGTGGACTGTGTTGCATAAAACTGAGTTTCCTTGGGAACTGGCAGACGGAGCAGTTCAGCCCAATCCTTTATTGTAGTATAAGTGGTTCCAGTAAAAAATATGGCTACACTGATGAGGAGGTTGTTTTCAGGTATCTCTCTAGTGTCTGGACATGAGGCCCACACTCTAGAGTGAGAACTTAGACAGCCCCACTGAATTCTGATTTGGCTGGAGTGAGCAATCACTTTGCGTTCCACAATTTCTGAGCCAGATGTGGGGCATAATTTGAAAAGTTGGCTCTCATTTACGAGACACTTTTTTCCCGACCATCCCCTTCCATTTTCATTGGCTGAACTTGATACTGAAGCGGACTTCTGGCTGGATGGTTTGGTGTTACTGGATGGGGCGTAGCTGGTGTCCGACGGGTCTCGCAAAACCATTTCGCTGAAGGTACTGCTCATGTCGAACACTGACTGTTCTGCTTCTTCGTGTTTTATGAGTTGTGTCATATATACAGTAGAGACAATGTGACTTTGACTTTTGAATAGAGCATTATGGTGACAAAGATGTCAATAACAGAAAGATAAATACATTCAAATCACTTGTGACACATCTTCACCAATTGGGCTGGGTGCAGTGAGATCTGATGTAGTCGCACCCAAGTCCTGTGATTCACAGAAAGAGTTGCACGTTACTGATGCCGGAGGTGAATGTTTGCTCTTGCAAAATCAATTTTGGGTTTAGAATGCAAGTTAAAGAAATGCAAAGACATAGAAGAGAAGATATTCAACTCACTACTAACACATTTTCAACAACTGTGCTGTGTGCAGTCAAAGTCGATGCAGTAGCACCCATATCCTGGCATTCACAGAAAAAATTACACTGTAGCAACAGTAGAGATGCAACAGTATGTTTACAGTTCTAGCAATGAATTCAAGTTTTGAATGCAACTACAAGAGCTAAGAGTAGAGAAGACATTGAACTCACTTGTGACACATCTTCACTAGAGTCAGGTGATGGAGTAGCACCGAAACCCTAGGATAAAAAAAAAGAAAAAGAAAAATACAAATTATACAATACAAATTAGTCATTTGAAAAGGTCACATTGCAACACCTACCACAGATTGTTCCCATATGGTGACCGAGGCCAGATATGTGCTGGACAATGAAGGTCTTGTTTGTGGTGATTTGGTTGTTTGCTGTGGACTTGTCAGAACCATGATCAAGCTGGAGGGTGGACTACATTGATGTGATGCTTTTTTTGGGAGTTTATTGTGGCACTCTAGCAGATTCGGCCTCAATCTTCTCAGACACACCAGCTTTACTCCCCTGAATAACAAGTCAGGAGAAAACAATACAATTTCAAAACCAGCAACACTGATGATGTTCTGTATTTCACTTCGTAAAACATGTAGTTAGGAGGTCAGAGGTTAGCTAAATGACAGGGTTGGAGGACGACACGCATTCATTACAATTCATTACAAATTACGTTACAAAAGTATTTATTGTCATAGGTTACTGCACTATAAACATAATGTATAGGACCAACAAGTAACTAACTCCTCGTAACAATTTCAGAATTCAGTGACATGTTTCAGATGATAAAAACTAAATCGGCTGTTGCAAGGCACCAGCAGACACCATCATCTACAGATAAAAAACACATAGACTCGCCTCTGTTTGGTTGGGGCGAGGGGTCAACAAACAACAACATTTTCATCTGGGGAGGCTAACAAGTTACCTAGCATGTAGAGGGCTAGAGCTAATACTCAGAGCATGCTTGGACGTTTATACTTGCTATTCTCATAACATATAACGTTAGCACATTATCGAAAAGAGAAATGCTGATGTAAAAGCAGGTCAGATAATCAAAATAAGGATCGATAACATCACGTCCACGTCAATTTGATTCTATAAATTCTATTTCGTTATTCTATTGCCACAATTGGGCATTGCACAGACTCGAACCATTTTCAGGAAATAGCGCTGCTTCGATCATCACTGACTCTCTGCTCTGCTCTCCTCTCTGCTACGATCATGCGCAGACAAGCTAGCTCTTAGTGCAGAGCAAATAGACTCAAAACAGGCTATTGTAAGGCTCATGGCTCATGACAGGCTGTAACATGGACATGTACGTTGTTCAGAAAACGAAAATGCTGTAACACATTTCTGTCAAATTCAAGTTTCCGTCTCTGCCAGTGAGGGAGTAAGCGCACGCTCGACGGATCAACTAGTTTGGACTCCCGGAAGACGGGAAGTCAACAAACCGGTATGTAGCTGCTTGCACAAACACACTGTTTTAACCAAATTTTTATTCATTTTGAGTCGTAAACGCTACAGTGCTGTGTTGTAAGGTGTCTGCTGATGTTGCATAACTTTTTGAGATTTGGAGCATGTTAAGATGCTTAAAACACAGCTGTCAATGCTAACTCTCCGTTCAAGGAGCCCTGTAAGGGGTGGACCAAAAGTGTTCGCGTCTTTGGTCCTGGCAAGTCAAGGGTAGCTTGAGCGATAAAGCTGCATGTTGAAATCGGCCGAAGTTCTCCTTTAAGTTTCATTTTCTTTCCCCCTTAAACTTTTAAAACTTTTCTTAGACCAGTGACATGTTTTTGGAGACAGTAACATTTCCTGTCATCCAGTAAGTCCAAACCAACAACCTTCTGAAGGGTTGTCACTGATTTGATACATTTGCCAACATCAAGAAAATAATCTTAGACTTGAATGAATTTACCAAATGTGTCATCTAATAATAATAATAA
>CAEMYA010000342.1:490235-501831 GCA_903131615.1 Diplodus sargus | reverse complement strand
CTATTTATTTACAAAAGTAGCCACAGATGAAGACAAAACCAATCTTGTATGGAAAAAAGCATTAAAAATAGCAATAATCGAAGAATCGTGGCACCAATAATCGAATCGAATCGACAATCGTTATAACCGAAGAATCGAAGAATCGAAGCTCCCATAATCGTAATCAAATCGAATCGTGAGGTACCCTTGTTGGAACACCCCTAGTCGACACTGGAAATGTCGATTGATCACAGTTAAGGCCCCCACACACCGCTCGGACTCAAATCAACAGCCAACTGCCTTTATCCGACCACTCCATTGCCTCTCGTCTGACTCGTTTGGCAGAAAAGTTGCATTGAACACACCGCTTCAACATGCTGCCAACTCCACAGTAGTGTGTACTTACTGCACTTGCGCGAGATGCAATACGTGGGTGGCGCTAGTCTCGTGCCAGGACTCCAAAACATGAAAACAGGAAATGACGGAACAGAATGCATAAAAAAACAAAGCGCACACAGTATTCCACCCCTCCCACACACCACACTGATTCGCTAGCACACCGCCAAACAGAATGGTCATACAGCTAGCACACAACCAATCAGAGAATCTAATAGCTCTGACGGCCAACAGCCAACCTCCTCAGACTTTGCATGTTGAATCGGAGCAGACAACGTCCGCGCGGTTCCAAAAGCTTCCAACACAGCTGAGCACACCGAACAGATTTGTTCCCGACCTCAGCCGAGTCTCCCGCAAGGCTTCAGACGGCCAAGGGTTGGGCCGGTGTGTTCCTGCCTTTTGGTTAGCATAAGCAACAGGACAGCAACTAGCTAATCCCTGTGCTTAACATAATATGTTAACTAGTCTATGTCTCTGATATACCAATACTTTACCACGTTGGCACAGTTTGAATTAATGTCTAAAGGCACCCCCCCATACGTGAAATTATACCTTTATGATAAACAGCAGTTATCATAAAGTGCCATGAAATCTGTATTACAAGTGAATGATTCTTAAAACCGAATGACCCTCAGTTAAAGTCATGGGTGGTGGTCTGGAATTATGGGGTTGTGTTAGGAGCCCACTGCAACTGTACAACTGTAATGTTGCTTCCATGTGTCAGCTATGTTATAGTGTCACATGGCAGCATAATGATGGGAGAGAAGACCAAATAGCTGTAAAGTCAAGTGGGCCAGACCAAGTGAGGAGTCTTTGAAAACAGTGGACTATCAGCAGTGCAAAAACATAATTTTCAACAACACACAACGATGTAAAAAAAAGCTAAGAGCTGATAAAAGTTCAGTCTAAAATGGATCATATTCTGCATATCCCTCTGTATAAAAATCAGAGGCATTTGCTGACTTAAAAATGTAATTGTGTAACAGTTCGAATCATCATATTTTCAGAGTGATATTGTAGAAGAGACTCGAGCACAGTTGAAAGTCTGATATCTAGTTTGATCAAAGAGTTGGTAGGATAACAATATCCACCTTCAGCGCAGCCACAAAGACACACAAAAAAGCCCTCAGTGTCCCTGATCATAAAAATATGCTACCCAAAGTGTCATTGCTTCATCACTGAGACTATAAAGTATTTATGCACAACACCTTTTGAAGTTGGGCTTGAAACTCAAATGACAAATACTATGAAATGCAGCACTGCTTCTCACACTAAGATGTCCTGGTTCAAACAGCTGGATTCAGGATTTCACCTTTACACAGTGTTGCCAACTCTTTTCCAATGAAAGTAGCTAGCGCTAGCTCCAAAAGTCGCTCAAAGTCACCAGGTGACGTCATACGCTCATTTACATATTGATGACGTAATCATGTACTAATTTGCATAATGCTTACTGGTTCTGTCTGTTACAGTGAGGGGGAGATTATTTTAAGCCATATATACTAAAGGTTGATAGAGAAATATTTACCAAATAATCACAAACTCACTCACACAAGTAAAACAGTAAAGGGAGGGCGAAGATCAAATGAACTATTTACATTTTTACAAGATAGAGGAACATCCTGATCTAGAGAAAGGGTGACAGAGAAGATCAAACGTGATCTAGACTGAGCAGCTGAAGGTTATCGCTGGTAAAGTACCAGTGGAACCGTGAAAGACTAAGAAGAAGAAGAGAATTAACTGATCAAAACAGAGTAAACGGCAGCTATCCGGTCTCAAATCCACAGAGCGAGCGGCCGTGGTCTCCGCTCCAGCCTGCCCAGCCAGCCCCCACACACTGGCCTGCCACCTGTGCAGCCGCGTGAGAGGGGACAGGAGAGCCATGGACTGCGATGACCCTGAGCAGCATGTGAATTACAATACAGTATAATATATTTCTCGCCTTTCCCCTGATGATCTGAATAAGTTGCTAAATATGTCGCTATTCGCTTTTTCGAAATAAAGTCGCTAAGAGGATCTGAAAAGTCGCTAAATCCAGTGAAAAGGTTGCCAAGTTGCCAACACTGCCTTCTTTCACATCACGTAGATGGCCGTGTGCGTCGCTTACCTGGGAAACACATGGTACCAGGATGCAGTATGGGAAGAAGACAAGCCGGCAGATGCAGTGTGATGCTTTGGGCTATGTTCCTGCCATCTATGTGGATGTTACTTTGACATGTACCACCTACCTAAACACTGTTGCAGACCATGAGCACCCTTTCATGGAAATGGTATTCCCTGATGGCTGTTGCCTTATTCAGCAAGGTTAATGCATGCCACAAAGCCAAAATGGTTCCGGAATGGTTTGAGGAGCACAACAACGAGGTTGTAGTGTTGACCTGGCCTCCAAACTCCCCAGATCTCAATCCAATAGAGCATCTGTGTGATGTGCTGGACAAACAAGTCTGATCCATGGAGGCCCAACCTCACAACATACAGAACTTAAAGGACCTGCTGCTAACATCTTTGTTCCAGATACCATGGCAGATTCTAGTGGAGTTCATGCCTTGAAGGGTCTGAGCTGTTTTGGCAGCAAAGGGGGACCAACACAATATTAGGCAGGTGGACATAATGTTATACCTGATTGATGTAACTTTAACCAGTGGTGCATCTTGTACAGACGTTAAATTCTGGATAAGGATAGTGAAGACTGCCCAATGAGCAATTTTCTCATCGTCTCCGCAACCTAGATATTCAAAGCTACTGTAGATATGTCTACAGAACAGATGTCCGACGGAGCAAGCCAAAACAAAGGTAACGGTTTGAATAAAACTCGTAAGGAGGCCTTTGATCTATCTTTGTTTGCAGACTAAGCGTCTCTGACTTATTTTTATCTCTTAGTCCTCTGGCTAGAGGGGAGAGACTCTGCGTCACCCCCTTACTTAAACAGATAACCATGTATGGGAGCAATGCCTCCTGAAGCTGTAAGATATTTGGGCATCTCTCCTGAATGGTCAAGTGAGCTGAAATTCCACAACAAATATATAATATTGGAAATGACTAAACTGTGTACATTGGACATATCCTGAAAAAGTTGAAGCAATTTGTCTGAGTTTTATCCATGCCTCTCGGGTGTGTAGAGACTCACAAATTGATCCGAATGGATCTGAGTCTACTCGGTATCAGCTCTGATCATGTGCTTTAAGAGTAGTGTAGCTCCTTCTAGAAATACCTCTCTGAGATATTTGTGGTTTATTCAGAGACACTGACAGAGTGACTGCAATGCAGGCAGATGCTGGCATTTGGAGCATGGTGAAGTCAGCAGAAAAACTGTGAATGCAGCAATAAATATACCATATACTAGGACCAAGTTGTCATTATTAGCTTGCCATCTGGTTAGTAAAGTGAAGAGGGTTAACCCCAGAGTAAAAAACAACTCTGGTCCTGGAGCAGAACAAAATATGCCTGGTGCCTCCAAACCATTGTTTGGAGACTAACACAGGTGTGGTGGTATGTCAATATCACTACGGGAGAAAATATTCTAGGAAAGGAATAACTCAAATCAAAAATGTCTGCAATAAAATTACTTTTTGAAACTGATAAGCACAACATTTATGAGACCGAGCAAAGGAATAACAATGATGGTTAAATCAGATTATTGGTAATGAAATTGTTGGGTGGGACAGGCAGCTGAATGGTTTGTTAGGTTGTTAAAGGGATAGATCGGGTTTTTTGAAGTGGGGACATATAAAGTACATATCTATAGTCGATCTGTTTCCTACTGAAATCACAGATCAGCGCAGCCTCAGTTTGGAGGAATAGAGAGCTGCTCCAGCCAGAAGCTCAGCTTTGTACTGCAGTGAACGGGGTCCAGAGAGAAAGCGAAATAAACCACCTAAAACAAGGCTCACCTAAAAAAATCTATACCAGTTCAAGTGTACACTGAAAAGGGGAAATTCACACCGCTTTACATCACCGTCAGACCGGCCTTTCTTTTGGCACTATATTTTCTTAACCGTAGAACCTCGACGAGGCTTGCGCTGACGGGAGGAGCTTTGCTGGGTCGCCGCGGAGAGTGTCGCCAACGGCGGTCGCTTCGCTGCCGCAGAGGGACACGGAGGTTTATCGCTGCGAGCATGTTGTTTTCACAGACTAACCTCGCCTCATAACAAGACCGTGACCTCCTATTAGCTCGGAGCTATGTCTGCAAGTCCAGCTTTACATGATGCTGATAATGGCGCCATCGTGCGTAAGTAACTTTTACTGTTTTCTCCTTCCTTGTTTAATTTTACTGTGACTTACGTTTACTTTATTCATACCACTCTCATCTAATTGTTTTCCTGCTGCCTGTAAGATAGTACGAGACAGTACGCAGGAGCTTCAGGTTCAAACAACCAGGTCTTACATCGCAGGCTGAAGCTGTGAGGAGTTCAGCTCGGAGTCGATCGAGAACAAAGAGGGTAAGATTTGTTAGATTAGATCTGTTTTTGGTCAATGTGACTATTATTCGGGTGCATTAATAGATGTGATGTGTCCATACGCAGTGCATCGCGCAGTACTGATTGTCTTTATTGATTGTTTTTACAGCTGCTGGAAGCGAGACAGAGTGCTGGCTGAGGATGAGGTGTACCTTTGGAAGTGCGCCGCCATGGACCTGATGTCTGATGAGGAAGATGGCGGGTGTCTGGATGGAGCCGGGAGCTCACCGAGCTCCGAGGCAGCAAACAGAAACTTCACGGTGCTGCAGGATTTGGAGTTTTCTAGTGAGCTTCCCTAGTTGTGTGGGCAGATTATGCTTTGTACGTAGTTGTGCGTTTAGCTCTTTCTTTAAATAAACAAATAAATAATATAAATATAAATGATATAAAAATATAAATTATATGACATAATATTATATATATATATGTGTGTATGTATATATATATATATATCTTTATTGCAGGATAGTGAACACCAGCGGTGTGTGCACACACATTGTTTACTGTGTGTCAGCAAATGTTCTTTGTCACAAAGAAATGGCATTGCTTGTATCTTTGGCTTAATTTCTTTATTAACAACCACATACTTTACATCCAGTCAACTTTTGGTGTGTACGGTGGTAGAAGTATTTAGAGTACATTCATTACTACAGAAGAAGTAGTAATACTACACTGTGAACATACTCCACTACAAGCAAAGACCTGTATTTTATCATATGTTTGCTGCAAAGAAAATCTCTAATAACAGCACAAATTAACACTTTCTTGCTGTGTAATTTCAGGTATCTTGTCATCAGGGATTTTTATCAATCCATTGCTGACCGCTACGGGTGTGTCCACTTTGTGAGGCACTGACCAATAAGTATAAGTCCTGACCTTTTGCATAACTGGTGGACAACATGTGTCTTATTTGTCATTTTGTAGGTCATATCTTTATCTGGCCACTCTCTCCCTACATCTGAGCTGCAACCAAGTGGCATGGCGCAGCACTTTAGTTGGGATTCATCATCTGAAGGCAGTGTTTCTGGAGTCAATTCAGAAATTGAAGATCTTCCAGAAGATGATCCATTTAGACAGGTTTTGAAACAGACATGGACTCAGTACTAATGCCTGCAGGTACAACAACAAAGGCTGAGTCACTGCCCATGTTAATGAGTTGTGCAGCGAGGCATAATATAACAGGAACACAACGTGATGATTTGTTAAAACTCATAAATACTCTTTTGGGCAAAGAGGTGTTACCCAGATCAAAATATTTGATACATTACTTTTCATAGCTAACGTGGCTAATGCTTAACCGGCAGATGTACCAGCAACAGATACAGCACCAATCCCTTTATGGCTAGCATGGAGATAACCACACAGGGATCAGCAGTCTCCGCTTTACTACCACCGCTGCCTCGGTACACAGCATGGCTGCTCACCCCGCTGTCCTCAGGATCTAGTAACCCCACAGTTACAGTGCAGCAAAAGGAGGCCTGTGGTGAGTTTGCAACGTCCCTGTGGGTCAATTATACTCCCCCCATGCCATTACCTACAACAGTTGCTCTCTCCACCATTGGCCAAATAATTAACCCCTTTGCCCAAATGAAATGTGACTATTTTGCCACCAGCACCCCTGTTTCCCAGGCTCAAGCCTCCTTTGCCCCTCAAATTGTCTCACTATTCACCCCCCAGCACATAACGCCAAATCAATTGAGTGCAGGCCCTGAGTTATGACTGCAAAAGAGAATCCCCACACTGAAGCCAAGTCAGTTTGAAAGAGTGCATGGAAAGACTTTCTGTACCAGTATGAGAGCTTTGCCAGAGCTAATCACTGGTCAGAGAAGACTATGGCTTGTACAGTTAAGGTTCGGTCTGACTGGAGCAGCGGGTATAGTTGATAAAAATCCAAGATCTGCTCAATGCAGTTATCAGGGCATTAAGGAGGAGATCGTGGCCGCCTACGAGCCGTGCTTGGAGATTGCTGCAGCCATCGGCATTGAACTGAGAGATGACATCTATGAGAAAGTTTCAATCGTGTATGCTGATGGAGAGTTGGAGCATAGCATAGCTGGGGCCATTTGTAATAACACCTACACAAACAGTCTTCAAAAAGTTAAGTCAACTAAATTTGTCCCACCTGAAAGCAAACCATGATTGCTTCTTTTTAACGCACACAATTCAGTGTGTCTTTTGAATGTTTTCTGTCTTTCTTTAATTTGTTAAATGATTCATTGCCAAAGTTTCGCACAAGGACTGGTGTGTCCTCTCTGTGGATTCAAAGTTCATTCAGTTAACATTTCTGCAAACCACTGATATGTTCAGATTTGTCATGTCATATGTATTGTATCATCATGTTCATAATTTACACAATCTATATGTGCTGGTTGTGAAGATGTACCAAGTGAGCTGACTGGGGCTGAGTGTATCTGTGGCAGCCATGGCACTGTCTCAAGTGCAATCTGTGTGGCGCACAGCATGCACCTGACAGTAGAGTTGATGGTGTTCACTGCTACGATTTTAATTAGGCTCCATAAAAACTAAAATCATACTTCTTATGTTATATGTATACAGTATTCATCTTTTGATGATATCTGATGTAATCATGGATTTCTAAAAACAATAATGATAATTTTGTTGTCAAACCGTCGTCCCCTCTCCGCTGAGCTCCCGATGTTTCATTTTGATGATGGGACAACGCTGATGACATACTGATTTCAGATTTGAGTTGGCTGATATCTTTTACATTTAAAATAGAATAGAATAGAATATCTTTATTGTCACTGTAACAGGTACAGTGAAATTAAGTGCAGTCCTTATTCAGTGCAAAAACATCTGTTGAGGTAGTAGATGCATAAATAAATACATAAATAAAAACAACTGTATGCATATTAATGCTAAAATACACATAGGAGACACACCCATACATCCATCTACATTCATAAATTGCACATAGCCCTTTGACAAAGGTAAGTGGTGAGAATTATGCTTAGGTAGCACTATTCAATGCACTTATGGCTGTTGGATAAAAACTGTTGCGTAGTCTAGTTTGTTCTTGTTTTCATGGGCCTGTATCTCCTGCCTGACGGCAGTAGTTAAAAGGTTTATATGGAATACTTATACTTCACTAAATGCACATGTACAAATGACATTGCTGGTTTGAATGTTTATGATTACGTGGATCTATAATTCATGTTTGATATGAAGTGAATCAATTGTGAGATGTATTGTTATGTACAGAAGAATTATACTATTCAACTCTCACATTTAATTTGTACAATCTGCTTCAATACACCACCCCACCGTTTGTGTTTCCAATTCTCCTTGCCTCCAAAATGTTTGCATATATTGGAAAGAGTTTGCTTACAGGTGTGCACATTCTCCCATTAAGTTTGTTTTTATAGAGCACAACTTTTGCCTGGGTGGTGTTCATCTCTTTCATGTCCCATTTTACGTAATGTTTTTTTTTTAATGAGAACCCTGTCCATTAGCAAAACTGCTTTCTAACATGGAATCGTGAGCATATATGGTGAGAAAAAAACTTTTCTTAACTTTGACATCAACTTGTGCTTAAAAAGCCCCTTAGGCTGTGTGCCTTACTTTGCAACTAGATAATCTGATGTCTAACTAGCAAAAAAACACGCCCAAGGAACACTTGCACCATGCGCTTTAGAATCATAGATGGTAAAAATAGGCTCTTAAGAGATGCCATTGAGGTGAGTGGTGTAAAGTGTAAAGTCTGGAAATATAGCACAGGGAGAAAAGCATTGGCAAGATCATTTTGTGTGTACACGTGCTCTCTTGATATTCATAATTTATAGAGATTTGGTCTTATGTAGCTCAAAGAGGACATACGCCTCTAATCCTGCCAAGGGGCTGAGAGTTCAGTTCCCTCTGGTACCTCTAACACTAAAAATATAAGCACTCACCTTGGTGAGAGGCAGCTAAGGGTCTAAGAAATGGCTAATGTTAAGTAACACAGAGGGGAACAAAAAAAGATGGGTTGTTTAATGGCTGCTGGTGGACAATTAAAAGTACAGGAAAGGCTGAAGGACAAATAAACAAGACTGTATCTTCTTTTCTATACATCACACTTATGTATAAAGCTTGACCCACACATTTCCATCCTCACCATGAACTACAAACATAGAACATAATACATTCACAGTATTACCAGATGATACAAACATTCACCCTCTGATGGGTTAGAATTATTTTCAGTATATGCAAGGCTATTTTGCAATATTCTGTCTTGGTGGTGGTGAATGGTGAAAAAGGTGACTTTTTGACAACATTGATTTCTATATTCCTGTCATGATATAGTCCAGTGTGCATCTTTATTAAATATCTGTAAGGAGGTTCTGATGTAACGACTAGCTTGGATTACTAGCCAAGCAAAGAAATCAATTGCCATAGTTCCCAAAATCCATGGTACCCCTGAAAACTCCAGGCCCACTGGATGGTAATTGGATTGGTCATAAGATTAAATGTCAGGGAATTGCCCCACTTCAGAATAATTTTTACTAAAGGGTTCTACATTATATCTCTTCTTGTGGGCTTGTCTTTGTTACGGTGCCAAAAATTAAAACTAAATATGAGCTATTAACATGCTTTTTAAGGCTAAATTACTAGGGCTGTAACGGCACACGTATCAAAGCCGAAATTGTGACACTGAGATCCAAGAACCTGTCTCGCAGTGTGAGAAGGCAGAATCACGACACAAGTTCCAGTCCTGATCCAGCCCTATGAGCTATAAGTAGCCCCTTTCACAGAGAGATGCCACATGAACACCACAGCGGTGGTTCACCAATTCTCCAGCGTTGTTTGTTCACACAGAGCGAAGCACCGCTGGAGTAAAGACGAACTGCTGGGTAATTCACACAGAAAGCCAGCGCTGCAGCTCCTAAAGAGACGTGACGGTTCACGTCATGATGATGACACGTGTGTTTTCAAGGTGTTTCCAATCTAAACCCGCAGATAAGTTATAATCATGTGGCTGCTGTTATAATGTGTCATGATTGTGATCCTGACCCACTGAAGTTACGTTTTTTGCTCTAAATTACATAATTGCCATCCATAAACAGGTCGCTGTCTGACTCTCTCACTCGCAAGGTCGGGTTTTTTTTCTGTGGATAGTTCACTGAAGTCTCGGTCCAGGGGGCTGACCATTGCAGATATTTGTTTTTTCATTACAAACACTCGGTAAGTTTTCTGCCGGTGACAAATGCTGCTTTTCGGGCAGAAATGTGACGAGGCAGGAGGACAGATGCTTCTCCATGTACAGCTGCTGTATTATTTTCCTAGTTGCCAAAGACAGTTACAGTTACAGTTACTACGTTACCTTCGTTTGGATCTGCAATGTTGCTTTGTGGGACAACTCTCTTTATTTAGTTGAGTGAGGGACATGTGCAGTTAACAGACCAACAGAAAGACACGCCCTCCATGCGTGCAGCCTGCTCATCCATTCACACTGGTTCAGTATTCAGCAATACTGCACCTGATACTGTCAGATGAGTATCTTATACAGAAGTTATTGAAATGTTACACGAATAAAATGTTTAATTAAAAAAAAAAAAAAAAATCGAGGTTTGTATCGAACCGTGGGTCAAAAATCGTGAAACAAACCGAATTGTGAGTTTGGTGTGTCGTTACAGCCCTATAAATGACTGATAGAGTTGTCAATATCAATGTTCTCGATAGGAGGAGAACCAAAGAGATAGTAAAAAAAAGAGAGATGAAACACCAAACGAGAAAATACTGTACGACGGACATAATCTTCTTTATTGAACCTAAAACACATTGTACAGATGAAGTTCACTGCCATGTTTAAGACACACCAAAAAGGATGGTGTTGCGCACTGCATGCTGTTGGACTTGTGTTGCAGAAGATGGGTGGACATGAGGGTTTGAGGATGCACAGTTCGGGGGAGGCATCTGCTGAGATTGCCAAGGGCACCAAATATGGAAGGACCATGAGTGCCGCTGGCAGTCTGGTGCTCGTGAGCCTCAGATGCTCTGATCTCTCCACAAAAACATTCTGGAAACTGCAAAGTGATGCTGAGAAAATAATGTCAGACCACAGACATGAAAGGCACCAGCTGGTCAGACTTTTGACGGTCCAACCCTGCCACTTGCACAACACGAGCATACACACATAGACATGTAAGAAAAGTGTGTCTGAAATCACCATTGGTATACCTGGAACAGATCAAAGATCAATGTTGCTCCAGGACAGGGACGTGCACATGATTACAGAGGGCCAGGGGCTCATAGTCAGAAAAGGGCAGTATGTGTGTGTGCACAGCGCGCACCAAATTTTATTTCTGGCCTTAATAACACAATATGTAGATTAATTAATGTAAAATGAATAAACAAATTACAAATGACAAATTACAGAAAGCTAACTACTTAGCTGTAGCAGTGAGTGATATGCAATTGCCATTTCTTTTGTGTCAACAAATTATTGTCAGCATGAGTTTATTCACATTATCATATTATTGAGATTTGGAAAACATGCAATTCAGCTGCAGTTCTTAAAAAGAAAAACTGTCACATCTCTACGTGTGTGGTGGAGTTCTAGATGAGGCAGCGGCTTCTCTCTCTCTCTCTTTCTCTTTCTCTCGCCCCTCTGTAGCCCTTTTTAGATAGAAAAGGCGGCATATTAATAATAACAATACTTGGTAAGGTTTAGGTCCCAATAATATCTTGTGAGGTTCAGGCAACGAAATATTTGGTTAGGTTAACATGACGCTTTCAAGCAACTGTTTGAAAGAGTAACTTCATGT
>CAEMYA010000342.1:467083-489768 GCA_903131615.1 Diplodus sargus | reverse complement strand
CAACAATGACTTAACAAGGTGGAAAACAGATAATATTAACATTCAACACTTTATTTCTTTTAATCTCATCAATTGTTTACATTTGCAGATCATCACTTCTACAACATTTCATGGGAAAAATGTTTTGTTTTTTTTCACTAGCCAGTGACACACCCTTTCCTTTTAACAAATTATTATATCTGTTACATTTCATGAACACAATTTTTAAATATGAATAGATTTTGAATATTTTAATTCAACTTTGCCACTGACAACATCTGGTACCTTTTTCTTTGTTAATGGAAAGACTGGCATTGCATGCTGTTCACCAGTGTATTGTAATCTGGTGTGTAACTTGACATTGCAACTCTGAGTGAGTCTTGCAGATGTGCATCGTGAGGCCTGTTCTGTGTTTGTTCTTGATGAAGTTCATGTCAGAAAATGCTGATTCACAGAGATAGGTTGAACTAAACATGCTGGCAACCTTCAAAGCTGCTGTGCATACACCACTGTCCTTTTCTGTGTCAACAAGGCACCAAAAGTTTGGTGCAGCCCTGCAGGCTTTGAGGTGGAGGTCATTTTGCAATGTTACGATTTCAATCTCCACCTGTCCAGCATCCAAGCTGAACGTTGCACTTAGTTGCTCAGCAATGTCTGTTATGTCCACGTCCATAAAAGGATTGGAAATGAATGATGCACATGGCTCAAGCTGATCAAGGTCAAAAAACCTATCCTCAAACTCTTGCCCGAGTCTGCCTATGACTTGACTGTACTTTCCTGCAACTTTGTCAAATGTCTCAGATGCAGAAGCATTGTCTTTCAGCACTGACTGCACAGAGGGTAAGTGCAGAAAGAATTTTTTTCTTTGTAAATGCACAGAGAAAATGTTCATCTTGGCTTTAAATGCATTCAAAGCACTTATCATATCAACAACAGTCTTACCTTTGCCTTGCAGCTCACAGTTCAAGTGGTTTAGTTTCCCAGTAATGTCCGTTAAAAATGCAAGGTCAAGTGTCCACTCTGTGTCCTCCAGCAGTGAGACGTCTTCGCCTTTGGACTGCATGAACTCTTTGATTTCACCCAAAAGTGACAAAAAACGAAGTAAAACTCGTCCTCTGCTCAGCCATCGGATTTCTGTGTGTAGCAGCAGGTCGCCATATGCTGCTGACATCTCCTCCAATAGCTCCTTAAATATCCTGTGCTGTTTCGCTTTGGAGCGGATGCTGTTTATGATTTTCACAACGGGAGTCATCACATGCCCAAAGCCAATCACTTTTGCACATAATGCCTGTTGGTGGATGATGCAATGGTAATGCAGAAGTTTTGGGAAGTCTGGGTCACCTTTACAGAGAGCGATGAAACCTGTATGTCGGCCGATCATAGCAGGAGCCCCGTCTGTAGTCACCGCTACCAGCTTTTCCAATGCTACTTTTTTCTGTACGAAAAACTCCTTCACTGCATTATAAATGTCACCTCCCCTCGTAGTTGTCTGAAGGGGCAGTAGTGTCAGGAGTTCTTCTTTTGTAGAGAAATCTTCAAACACCATCCGGATAAAGACCAACAGCTGTGCTGTACTGCTGCTGTCCACAGACTCGCCAAACTGGATGTTTAAACCACTTGCACTTCGCCAGATCCCGGTCCAGTTGCTCGGCCAGGTTACCGGACATAGCCGACACTTTTCTAGTCATCGTAGATGCCCCCAGTTGGACTTCGGAGAGAGTGGAGATGAGATCGGTTCCATTTTTCTCGTCTTTAAACGGACAGTGTGTAACTATTTAAGTAATTTATCAACTCAAATCAACGTCTTCGTTCATAAGTAAGTCCGCATTGTTGTACAATTACCTCTGCCAACAATCTGACTTGTCCTCCTGAGTGAAGAATTACCTATCTGAATATACATAGCACGGGTAAGCTCTACGGAGTCCGCCATGTCTTTCCGGGTGTAAAAAAACTATGGACTGCCGAGAGGGACACAAAGCACTACGTAGTAAGGCTAAACGCGATTTAGCTCAGAGCTAGCTTGACTGCGGAACTGAGAGGAAGCTCAGCGAAAGCGCTCGTCACTAACTAACATCTAACTAACTACATCTTTACCTCATTACTTGAATCAGTAGAAATACTCAACGCTGTTGGGAAAGAGTCCATATTTTGAAAATGAGTTTTTTGTCCGTCAGGGCCACCGTAGCTTCTGGAACGTCTTCAGGACGGGAGGGGTGAGCAAAATAGAGTTGCAATGTAGAGACTCACAGCTAGATGGTGCTAAATACTCGATATATTACACACTGTCCCTTTAAGTACAGTGTTAGCAATTATCATCATTGCTTCTTTGAAAAATTCTCCGTCTGAAAATGCCTTCTTCTTCTTTATCAGAAAATGTGCAGCTCTAAACAAGGCTTTGGTTGCTTTTTGGGAGTTTTTCGCCGGCCTTGTGAAAAAGGACTGCTGCTTACCCAAAGCTGCCTTTAGCTCACAGGCTTTTTCTGCCCGCAGCGCGCTTCCCAGTGGGTAGTTAGCATGGTAGCTTTTGTGTGTACTGGTGAAGTGTCTCTCCACATTGTGCCGCTTTGCCATCACCACAGACCAAATTTTAAATGCAGCTAACTGGTGAGTTCTGCTATTTTTAGAACAGGCCTGCGGGCGACTCATGTGGTCCTTGGGGGCGACGTGGTGCCCATGGGCACTGTGTATATTAGTTCAGTGACTCTCAGGAAAGCTAAATATTCAAGCATTTTTCAGTTTATACAGTAAAATGTAGAAATGATACACTTTCATATGCATGAAAAAACAATTAAACAATTAACATAAACATTTAGTCACCTAAGATGTGGACAGGTGGGGTCAACTCTTCATCTATACCCCACCTTTAGTGCTGCTAATAACACTTATACTGCACTAAATCTTCATTTAGCACTGCCAGTAATGTCTTTACACTGTTTACTGTACCTAGACTTACTCCACTCTATTTATATACTGTTAAATAGATATATTTGTGGCAATACTGTGTAAACTGTTTCAGATTGTATTAAAATGTTTTTCTTACTATTTGTATTTTGGCACCTACCTGCCGTGTATCTTCAGTATCACAGTTGAATACAAATGCCACTACAGATGTTTGCTGTTGCTGAATCTAGACTTTCATATTATGTACAATTCTGCTCTCTTGTGGACAATCTGTAACATGGCTTGTCAGCCAAGAATGCATGTGTTCTGTTAACATCACTGGCATTAAACTAACATGTCAAATATTCTCAGTATTGTCATGTAAATCAATATTATGTAAATAAAGCCTTGTTTACAAAAACAACAACAGCAACAATTTTATCAGATCTACTAAGAAAGTGTACAGCACTGATTACTGGCACATGTCTTCATATAACTCAAAGGACTGGATAGTTATTGATAGTCACAACACAACATGGTGATGGTAATAATACTGTGAAGGATGCATTTGTAGTATTATTTAAGATGTAAATAGATTACAGATTAGAGTTCTCAACGGGCCTGAAAAATTACAACCCGACCCACCGGTTTTAAGCCCAAACCCGACGCAGCCCGAGACACCAGCATGAATTGTCTGCCCGAACCCGCCCGAACCCGACCCCCGCACGCCTGAATTGTTTTCCTCATACACTTGTTATCATGATCAGACAGACAGCAGACGGAAAGGTGACGCGAGCCAGGAGACAGGTGCTGTGTCATTGTCAGCAGCAGCACCCGCTGCAAAGAAGACACCGCGCTTCGACCAGTGGGAAAATATATTCGGAGAGACAGAAACAGACGATTTCCCCACTCCTCGAAAAGCAAGGGTGAATTCGCCTGTGGCAAGTTTACTTTTAGCCAATTCCATCTTCTCCAGCCAGGCTATAGGCGCGAGTACGTCACGCAGCGGCGTCAGGTCTGCGTCTGCTCCTCCCCATGAAGCAGCAGCCAGACTTTCTCTTCACCACACCTGAACAGCGATGATTCACAACAGGTTATATAATTTACAACCTGCAAGAAATGTGTTCTATGAAATGTGTTTTATAAAAAAGGAAGCCCGAGGCCCGACCCGACCCGGCTCATTTGCGCATCTTTTCGGCCCGAACCCGACCCGAACCTGCGGGTCCGGTCGGGTTTGTCGTTTTTTGACCCGTTGAGAACTCTATTACAGATACATTCAGTACAATTTAAAAATAAAGATTGTTAGCCTGTAACCATTCACATGGCACTTCACTTCACTTCACAAGTCTCACACACTATCATGTAGGTCTTAAGTGAAACCAACTACACAAGTGTGTATTCCTAACACACACTTGTTAGTAAGATTAAATAAAAGTAACATATCATGATATATCTTTTCTCTTATCTGATTTGCATTTGTTTGGTATTGGACTTAATCTAAAAGTACCAGAAAGTAATCCAGTGACATTACTTTAATATTGTGATACTTGGATTACATTACTCAGTACATGAAAAGACCATTGTCGGTCGTTGCAGAAAGATTTTATTTCATTGAAACAATAGAGCCAGGGCAAAACCAGAAAACTACACCAAGACTGAAGATATACAAAAAGTGTTCACCCTGTCCACATACTTTTGGCTGTAATACATTTTAAGGCCGCTTTATCTTACCTTGACAACTAGATAGCGCTTAAGCTCTTTACTAGCAGTATGTTTTCATGTAAATGCCTCAGTGCCAACAGCACACAGTCAAATACCATCATACTTACAGCTGTCATTGGTATGCTAATTGCTTCTGTGCTGGTAAATGTTAAATATATCTCAGCATTAAAAGTGTCTAAGGGTGCACTCACACTTGGCAATCTGACTGTGCCCAAGCATGTTTGACCCCAAAAGGATGAAGTGTGGTTCAGCATTGTATGGTTGCTCCTGCATGAGCCCAAACACCAGTGTGCAATGTGAATATGAAGTATAATCATGCCTATTATGCTGCCTTGCTTCATTTGGGGTGGCAATAGCTCAGTCTGTAGGGACTTGGCTTGGGGACTTGAAGGTCGGACCAAATAAGAATGATGTGGACTGGCAGTTGGAGAATGCTGGTTCACATCCTTGAGCAAGGCACCGACCCCTAACACTGCTTGTTGCATGTGTGGCAGCCCCTTCGCTCATCTCCTCTACACTGCGTGTGTGTGTGTGCGCGCACTTGTGTGTAATGTGAATGACAAAAAGAAGGTCAGTTTGTTTATCAATTTTAACAGATTCAATATGTCCTCGCAGTGGTCAGTGCTTGGGCCCTAATAATCCCTCCAGACACTACACAACTGATGACTGACTGAATCAGGTGTTTGCAGTTTTACGGTACATAAATGCTACAGTATCAAACTATATATTAGAACGGCAATTTTGAGGCTTTGCCAGTTATGCTAGAAATATTTATTGGCTGGCTGCAGTGATTTGGGAGTCAAGTCATGTATAACAGGGATTTGTAAATATAGTATCTAGTCTGTATTTGGTTCTATGTAATTTTTCTACTCTCTGTATGTCTCTTGCTCTTTCACTTACTCAAACTAAATCCCCCTTTTTCCAAAGAGTTCAATGAAGTTCATCGCATTGTGATATTTTTTTACCTTAAACTGTGTAAAGTCACTAACATGCACCAAACTAAAATGGGAAAAACATCCAGCTTAATTTTTTTTTTTTCAAGTTTGTTAATTTAAAAACTGTGTTTTTTGGTATTCAGTGCAGCACAGCAACTTCAGATGAAAAACAAAAGAGGCTCACACCCTCAACTATTTTTACCCTTGGTGTCACCAGTCCTATTACCAGCTGTCATCACACTTACGTTTAAGCGAGAAAAAACAACCAGAATGAACTTCCAGTTCTTTTAACAATTTTTGTCACACATTCTTATACAGAGCTGTGGAATTCAGGGCCGATATAAAACAGGCTGTATTTAGATCAGTAACACCTGAGTCACAGGTTCGGACCTCAATTAGGTTATCAATTGATGCTGAAAATCTGTGAGCATACAGCCATCACCGTCTGACAGCCAGAACTCGCTTGACAACACCAGGTGTTTCTTGACGAAAGCTGATGCTTCCAGCAACACGAAACTATTGATTCTGTTGATTGAAACTGTTCATTCTTCTATGTTGATTATTTCTTCAATAAATTTCTTCCATAAAGACACGAATGCTCCTGGTTGTCATGGTTCCAGACCAGCTTAAGTCTCTGACATGTTGAGTCATGAGGAAGTTCGAAAAGACAACACTCAGGCTCCCGAAGATGGTTAACAACGTTTGACTCTGGGCTGCTAGAGTCCCTTATATTGATTAAAGCGGTCAGAACAGTGGTCCCCCTTCTTGGTGAGGATGAAGTCCGTTCAGGAGGCGGATGTGAACCGCAATGTGCATATAAATCACACGTGAATGGGGGTCCAGAACCAGTGATGCTGTTCTGGACACTGTATTAACAGTGGACACCCTACGCTTGGGTGGGGCACCTTTGTCCACCAAGCGAGCCCTTGGTGGTGCTGGATGGCCATCAAGTGTCAACGGGTCAGAGGCAACACCACTGGGAGCAGTTGTGATCCCTGAGTTAACTGGGGTGGCCTACTTATGTGTGGATTGGAGTACAACTGTCTGTTTAACTCCAAACCGATCTTCCCGTGCACGTGAGGTCTCATCCTGTAGGCGGGAGTTATCACGTAGCACAGTGTGGTAGCTGTTCTGCAGCTGGTAAAGCCGATTCTGCGCTATAGCTTTCCAGCTGAGTCACTGTTATAGCTTATTAGCTCCTGTAATTTCTCATCACAGGTGCTAATGTCATAGTTATTTAAGTGGCCTCTCTCCTTGATGGAGAGGCAAAGGAGACCAGCTATCGCATCCTGCAGGGCTGTGTCATCTGGCTCATAAGGAGGTCTGGCTCCTGTCACACTGGGGTCTTGTCTACTCATTTTACTTACTCATTTTACTGAATCAGCAGCGATAGCCAGTGGATTCAATAACTGGTTCAATAAGTGGCTGTTATGTTGCTGATGCACAGGTGGGAGGCTTTACCTGTGACTTACAATCCTACTTGTTAGTAGGTGTTATGCTTATTACTCTCATGCAATCTATCCTGTTTGGATGATAATGAGGTGTTTTCAACACCTCTGGAGAAGTAATAGCTAAGTTGTGCTCGTGACCGCAGAATCTAAATAGCATACAAGCTATTATTATTAAGCTATTACAAACCACAATTGAAAAATTGGCAAGTTGTAAGTGCTTAATCTCCAGACAAAAATGTAAACATTTGAAATGTTTTTGTTTTTTTTTAACGTCTAAAATATTAAATTTAATAATTGTGGATTATTGTGCATAAATATTGCAATACATCTGGTTTAAGATGGAGTGTAGTAACATGTCAATGTGAAAACAACTTCATTTAGATTCTTACAGCTCTGGCAGTGGCTGGTGGAATGGAGGAAGTTGAAGCAGTTGAAGGCACAGGAGAGGGAGGAAGTGAAAGAGGAGAGACAGTCTGAATGAACATCCAGTGGGAAGTTTGGATGGCTCAGCCGTTCCACTGAGGGGCTGAAAGAATAAGAGCACAGTTTACAACATTATAATAAAACATTTAGACATTATAGTAAGAGGACCAGATTGTTTAACATATCTTTGCTGAATGAAAATCACACTTTAGTTACCCAGGCATGAAGAAAAACAATGCACATATTGCAAAATCAAATTCAAGCTGTGTCTGTCTCCTTACATTACCTAAAGGCCCCCACATACCGCCCAGACGTCCAACTGCCTTATCCGACCACTCTGTTGCCTCTCGTCTGACCCGTTCGGCAGAAAAGTTGCACTGAAACACACCACTTCGACGTGCTGCCTACTCCACAGCAGCGTGTGCGTTCTGCACTTGCGCCAGACGCAATAAGCGGCTGGCGCTTGTGTTATGAGTTATAAACGAGAGGCTTATGCACGCAACTCTCTTTACTTTCAATCAAAACAAAACTTAACTATTTCAGATAAAAACAGCTGCGTACTAAACATGCAGTGAGGCATTACCAAACGAACACAAATTAATTCGTCCTGAACGGACATAACAGCCAGTCTCATGCCAGTACTGCAAAACATGAAATCGGGGAATGACGGAACGGAGTGCATAGAAAAACAAAGCGCACACAGTATTACGCCCTCCTACACACCGTGCTGATTCGCTAGCACACCGCCGAATCAGAACATCCATTCAGCTGGCACACAACCAATCAGAGAATCCAATGGCTCAGACGGCCAACAGCCCACCTCCTCAGACTTCGCATGCTGAGTCAGAGCAGAAAGCGTCCGAACGGCTCCGAAAGCTTCCAACGCAGCTGAACACACCGAAAAGAAATGTTCCCGACCTCATCCGAGTCTCTTCAAACGCTTCAGACATCCAACGGTTGGGCCGGTGTGTCGCTGCCTTTAGTTGCTTCCCAGCCAAACTTTGGCTTCAAAGCGGCACCATGAGAGCCACCAAACCGTAGCTTTGTAAACTGCCAAAAAGAAAAAACCTGGAATCCAGTACATTTTAATATAGTTAAATACATTAATAATATAAATATCGCCATAAGTAAATCCTCATTACTTACCGATGACAAAGTCAAAATGGGCTTTTGAGGTAACTGCCCAGGTTTTATGGCGGCTGACAAAGAAGATGCAGATGAGGGTCCTGGTTGTGGTGTCCCTGAAGAGGACACAGGGCCAGAGCTGGAAGGGTAGGTTCACAGACAAGAGAGTGAAACTTTAATAGTGCAGATGTAACCGGGTCAACCTGTGTGTTTCATGAAATGTGTGTATAATTATACAAAATCTGTTACTGCCTGACAAGAAAATGCCTCCAAGTCCTGTGTAAACTGTGTGTGTGTAGCTCGGTGCTCCTCCTCTTTAATTTCTTCTTCTGTGGTCCCCACTATAAATGCTTCCTGCACCCTCCACCTCTGCCCTTTTGTACAATCTTCTTGTGGGAGAGGTGGGTGACCCTCTTTCCCTTTGTTTATTATATGTATTTCTGGTCTCAATGTTATTGTTATGTCTTTTCCTGTCTTATAATGTGTACATGTCAACAGAGTTGCATTTCAAAATAGTAGTTTTAACAGTTGAAAATCGCTAGCTTGACGCTATGACAAACCAAACTAACTTCCGGGTTTGTTGATATCTTTATCTGCATTTTAATTGTATAGGAGCTCGGGTGGAGAGTGAATTTACATGGAGGTTCTGCTTGTTGTCTATTTTGTCAGGTATGTTTTGTTGAATATATGTTTTTTTTTCAAAGTATAATGATTTTGATGCGGAGTCACAGGCAGGCCCCTTTTGTACAATCTTCCTGTGGGAGAGGAGCTCGGTTGGACAGTGAATTTACAGGTCCTGCTTGTTGTCTATTTTGTCAGAAATGAATGGAGATTGTCTCCAAAGAGGTCCCGGTGTCACAGCATCATTCAAACCAACACAACACAGAAGCACATATTCTCCATGGAATTCAACATAATTTACAGCTAGCCATCACAGCTTTCAGTTGTGATACAACATTGTTAGCCAGGGGCACTTGATAAATGACATGCCTTCTTACAAAAAGCAGAAGAGAAATATCAACATTTATGTGGTTTGTACATAATCTGTATCCAGGTAAGTGTCTTTCACTATGGAATGGAACAATTTTTTTATACATTAATGTCACGTTTTGTGCTACTTGATTTCTATTACACATTTTTTGGTTTGCCAACTCAGTCGAGATTATTTCCTGAGCAGTGTATCTATTTCGACCTCACTCAGACCGTCACCACGGTCTTCACCTTGAATGATACCATCATCTCCCTATCCTCGAGACCATATAACAACAAAGTCATGTAACTGACCTTAAGGAGGCTTGACTCGCCGCCTACAAAAGCATCCAGGTGAGCATGCCTCTCCCTCTTTGCCTCACTCGCCTCATCCGAGACCGCAGGTAAGTAGCGTTTTTGGACTCCACAATTAACAATCCGTCACTGCGGTGTGGGTGCCTTGCGCCCCTGAGGATTGTAGGTGGATTGTCTCCTTTGCGCATTTGATGAATTGTAAACATGACAGAGGTTACGCCACGTCAAGGAAGAGAAGAAAGCAGAGAAGACCCGCAGCTTGTGGTAAGTGGTTTCGTTTTCACAGCTTTTTCTCCTTCATAGGTGTGAATTGTCAAGCAAATTAAGCGTGTCAGAAGCCGCTTCCTCCTTTGTTTGTATTAGTGTTGATTTCCACGTTTAACCCGCTGTCCGCAGTGGGTGGGAGCTTGTGTCCCCCCCCTCGTGCGTTCCCGCACAATGAGTGGGGCTGGTGTGCTAAAGTTGGTCGTGGGGGTGCTTTCTTCCCAACCGGGTTATTGGTAATTAAGTTAATAGGTAGCCCCCTTGCCTCTGTGCGCAGTAGGCGGCTCGTTTAATTTTCTCCCGTTTTTGGGTCACTTTCTGTTAAACTTAAAGCTGCAGAAGCAGAATTTTTTATTCACCCTAAATCCCTGCTTTTTGCAGTAGGTGAGTTGTTTTTCTTTCACTGGTTGTGTGCAGCCTGGTTTTTGGTATCCCTTTGACCAGCTATTTGTAGCTGTTGGTCACATAGAGGAATGGCCTCTCATGCCTGCCGCTTTTGCCTGGGTGTTATGGACCCCCGTGACGGCCATCGGGAGTGCCCCTCCTGTTTGGGCATTGCCCATGTGCTGGAGGATGTTGCCAACCCCTGTGCAGCGGCAGTCGAGCTGCCCAGGGAAGAACGGGCTTGCAGGGCCAGACGACTGGAACTGTCTGTTCGTGCAGGGGCGGCGCAACCTGACCCTTCCCAGTTCAGTGAGGAGGGTGTGCATGCCCCTAAGACACGCTCTCGGAAGCGTAAACATGAACGCACCCCTAACCGTAAGAGAAGACGTGGCTCTGGTGAGAAGTTGGCAGTCCAGCCCCCTGATCACCCTGTGGATGCTCCGGGTGGCCAGGGTGCCCATGGAGACACCCAATTGCAAATCTTGGCTGCCATACGTGGTCTGTCAGAGAGATTGGGCAGAGTGGAGGCCCAGTGGCCCGTCATGACAGGCACACCGGGGGAGGAGCCCTCCCCTGATGAGTTGCCTTCTGGTCAGGGGGACGGAGGTGATATTCCGGACGTCATCTCCCTGTATGCACAGGACTCACATTTTGGGAGCGGTGAATGGTCTGACACGGCAGGTTCAGACGAGCAGCTCAGGTCCTCCACGGTTGAGGGGATGTCTAACCTCAGTCCCGTTGGCGGGGGCGAGTCTTCTGCCATCGACATAATTTCCAAAATTATGAGTGCGGCGAAGATTGTGGGACTCAACATCCCAGTTGTGGCACCTGCTCCGGTGGATGTAGTGTGGGCTGGTATTTCCCAGTCTCAGCACCCCATATCTGTTCCTGTGGCAGCAGATTATTTGCACATGCTCAGAAAATCTTGGAATGCCCCGAGTGGTGCACCTCAACTTAATGCTGGATGCCGGAGGCTGACGAAGGTCATGTACGCTCCTGACACTGGCATGGGGGACATGCCCCCAGTTGAGAGGGAGATGGCGGCCCTTACGTCTCTAGGCCAAGAACGGGTGACCGCTAACCCTCGCTGTCCTGTAAAGGAATGCGAAATGACCGACCGCCTGGTGTGTCGCTCTTACAATGCTGCAACCCGGGCTGCCCGCTCCGGTAATGCACTCGCCATCTTGTTGGCGGCCCTCAGGAGGACAGCTAACCCAGATCAGGACACTATGAGCCCGATAGACTCCGCTCTTGTCACTCACTCCCAACTTACAATGGATATTGGTGTAGTGATGTGATCTGCCATGATGTCCAGGAGGCAGATTTGGTTGGCGCGGACATCCCTTCCAGAGAACATTAGGAAGGAGCTCACAAACATGGCAATTGTGCCTGCACGCGTTTTTCATCCTGATTCTCAGGGCGTGTTGGACAAAGCCGAACAGTCTCGCCGCACTAGAGATTGTGTGCGGCGCACCTTTAGCAGAACCACGGCTCCCAGGTATGGTTCTAGGGGTCCCCAGCATTCAAACCACCCCCCTGGTGCTCGCCAGGAGCCGTGGCGGCAGCATGCTGGTTTCCCGGCCTCTGGTAATACACAACCGCTGTCACGCCGGCAGCAGCGGTTTAAGCCCCGTCCTCCCGGTAAAGAGGTGTCCCACAGGAGATGCCCCCCCAGGGGTACGGGACGACAGGCCGGGGCCCCATAGGGGTGGGGGGTCGGCCGCCGCAGTTTCCTCCCAGCTTTGCCTGGACAGCTGGGAAGAAAGGGTTTTGGACCCCTGGGTGCTGGCTACAGTGCCCACAGGGTACAGGATCCAGTTTCGGCGGCGACCCCCCCCTTTCTCCGGGGTCCGTATGACCAAGGTCAGGGACCCAGTCCAAGAGAAAATTTTAGCAGGGGAAATTTTGACCCTTCTACAGAAGGATGCAATTGTGAGAGTAGAGCCAAGCGAACAGCTCGCTGGCTTTTACTCTCTGTACTTCCTCATGTCAAAAAAAGATGGAGGCCTACGCCCCATCTTGGACCTCAGACACTTAAATGCCTTCACAAAGGTTTTGCCCTTCAAGATGCTGACCACGAGTCAGATCTTGGAGGCTGTGGAAAAGGGGGATTGGTTCACATCAGTAGATCTAAGGGACGCTTATTTCCACTTTCCCATCTGCCCAGACCACAGACCTTTTCTCCGCTTTGCCTTCCAGGGACGGGCCTACCAGCTCAAGGTCCTCCCATTTGGCCTTTCCCTCTCACCAAGGGTCTTTACCAGGGTGATTGGAGCAGCTTTACGCCCTTTCCAGCTGTCGGGTATGAAAATCCTCCCGTACTTGGACAACTGGCTGATCTGTGCCCCGTCCCGCGACCAAGTTCTACGGGATAGAGGTTTGGTTCTCTCCCACATCCAGTCCCTGTTAGGCATGATCTCCGCTGCAGTGGCCGTTGTTCCTCTTGGTCTCCTCAGGGCTCGGCCTTTGCAGAGATGGTTCAACGCTCTCGGCCTCCACCCGAAATTGCACAGACGTGCAAAGGTTCGGGTGACACGCACGTTTCTCCGGGCTTTGCGCCCATGGAGGGACACAAGGCTCCTTCTCCAGGGTGTTCCCCTTGGGAATATTCCTTCGAGAAGGACGGTGGTAACCATGGATGCCTCCCTGACAGGGTGGGGGGCAGTGTGGGAACACAGGATGATGCGTGGTGTCTGGGAACCCCCTTGGGGGGAGGAGCACATCAACGTCTTGGAACTGAGGGCAGTTTTCCTGGCGTTGAAGGCTCTCCTTCCTTCCATCCAGGGCAGGCATGTCCTGGTGCGCACGGACAGTTCCTCCACAGTGTTCCATGTGAACCACCAGGGGGGCACCAGGTCACTGCGTTGCCTCCAGGTGGCGCAGACACTTCTGTTTTGGGCGGCTCAACATCTAGCTTCACTCAAGGCAGTCTACATTCCCGGTGTTGCGAACCGCGCGGCAGACCTCCTGTCCAGGACGGGCCGTCTCCCAGGAGAGTGGAGGCTTCACCCACAGGTGGTGGCCCTCCTGTCGGCTCAGTTTGGCATGGCTTGCGCCAACCTGTTCGCCTCTGCGGAGACAACACACTGCAGGATGTGGTTCTCCCTAATGGGCAGGGGGGGCCCTCTGGGTCTGGATGCTCTGTCTCACGAGTGGCCGGACGGGTTGTTGTACGCTTTTCCCCCACTCCCGTTGATTTCCCAGGTGATCCACAGGGTCACTATGGGCCGTTACAAGGTGCTGCTGTTAGCCCCTCGGTGGCCGAGGAAGCACTGGTTCCCCAGGCTCCTTCGCCTTGTCCACGGTCAACCCTGGGCCCTACCGGGCAGGGTGGACCTCCTCTCACAAGCGGGGGGCCAGATCTGGCATCCCAGACCTGCTCTTCTGCAGCTCTGTGCATGGCCCCTCCTCAGTCCCAGCCTCAGAGATTAGATGAAGCTGTTCTGAGGACTATAGGACATGCCCGAGCTCCCTCCACCCGTGCCAATTATAGCCAGAAGTGGAGTGTGTTCTTGGCATGGTGTCAACGTGCAGGTTAAAAGGTTAACCCGTTTACGTGCCCCATTGAACTGATCCTCCGTTTTCTCCAGTCTCTCTTGGACTCAGGGAGGGCCGCTAGCACCATTAAAGTATACACTGCTGCCATCTCTTTCTTTCATGAGGCAGTGGGTGGGGTTACCGTAGGCAGGCACCCCTTGGTGTCGCAGTTCGTTAAAGGGGCCTTTCGCCTGCGTCCGACCAGGTCCCCTAGAGCTCCATCATGGGACCTCCCATTGGTGCTGAGGTCCCTGACTCAACCCCCATATGAGCCCCTTGATCAGTCCACCCTCAAGTTCCTGTCCCACAAAACAGCTTTCCTCCGGGCTATATGTTCAGCCAAACGAGTTGGCGAATTACACGCCCTGTCTGCGAATGGGGATTGTTTGAGGTGGAAGGCAGGTGACACTGGCGTGTCTCTTTGGCCGAACCCTGCATTTCTGCCTAAGGTCATAAACCCTCAGACAGTGAATCAGGTTATTGAGGTCAGTGCCTTTCGACCTGACCCTAATTTGCTCAGCACCTACATTGCACGTACTAAATCTCTGAGGAGCTCGCATTCGCAGTTGTTTGTGTGTTTCCGTGGTGACAAGCTGGGCCTCCCCGTGTCGAAACAATGTCTGTCCCACTGGGTTGCCAATACTATCTCTGAGGCGTACTCTATGCAGGGCCTCCCGGTCCCGGGGAACGTGGTTGCCCACTCCACCAGGAGTGTAGCCACCTCCTGGGCTGCTCTGCGGGGGCCCCTTTTCTTTGACATCTGTGCAGCAGCTTCTTGGAGTGCTCCCTGTACCTTTGCCAGATTTTATAGGGTCAATGTGGCGTCGCCCTCTCCACTGGGCTCAGCCGTGCTCTCGGCTGCTGGACGAGGAGGGTTGGAGTCCTCGGTTCCTTGCGACGCTGATGGTACTAGTCATCCAAGGTGAAGACCGTGGTGACGGTCTGAGTGAGGTCGAAATAGATCGTAAGTTAAAACTATAACTATGGATCTATGAGACCGAACGATGACCGTCACCATCTCTTGTCGCTCAGAACGGGCTGAGGCGTTCCAGGCAAGAGGGAGAGGCGTGCTCATCTGGATGCTTTTGTAGGCGGCGAGTCAAGCCTTCTTAAGGTCAGTCACATGACTTTGTTGTTATATGGTCTCGAGGATAGGGAGACGATAGTATCATTCAAGGTGAAGACCATGGTGACGGTCATCGTTCGGTCTCATAGATCCATAGTTATAGTCATAACTTACGCTCAAAGGCATATGCTTGGAAAAATGACCAGAATTGATGAACTGAATTAAGCATGAGGGTAAAAACCATGGCTGCATTTTGGGACACTGGCTATTGATGTAAAACTACATTTTGATTTCAATAATGGATTTGGTTAAATGTGTAATTTTTAAAATATGGCCATAGTTTGAAGGACGGCCAAAAAATCAGGGACACAGCACACTGCAAGTTTAACCAATACTTTGCTAGCTATCATTAGCTGAAACTTGCTACCATTAGCTAATTAGCTCGGTTAGCCATGGAACCAGGGGCCCTAGAGTTTGCCATGGACCAGGACCTTGAATCACATGGAAAATCAGCATGGGCAAGAGGGCTCAGTTCAGTCTGGTTTGGCGAACATGGCTGGACACCAAACTGGAACTGAATACAGCCTCCAAGACCAACAGTCTTTACAAGATCAAGTCAGTTTGAAGACGAGCTGTAATACAGAGGTGATTTACAGCCACTCTGACCAGGACTATGACTCCAGGGACAAGGTGACAAGGTAGGCATGCAGTTGGAGAAGAGTGAGAAAGAGTTGGGATTTAGCAGGTGAAACAGTGTATGGAGTCATAATATTTTACATTTTAATTGAATTGTATGGGTTTTTTTGAGCTAAACCAGAGGAAATTGTGGAAATAAGTTTTACTTTGTTCATGTCGAGTTTAAATGACATGTGCTTTACAGTAAGTTAACAAGGCAGTTAAGCTTGTCATAGATAGGCAAAAGAGAGAAACTTGAATTCAGAAGGTGTACACTTAGGCTGTATTTCTTTTCTTAACATTTTGTGAAATGTTTTTGTTCATTTATTACACTAAAATTTAAACGAGCTTGTAAAACTTAACACATATCTCCCAGCTGAAACAACAGCTGTCATCTCTTGTGGCACAAAGTGGTATCATCAGACTGAACCAGCTGGGGCTTGCTGGTTAGCATGCTATGGTGGAATCTCAACGCTACTGCGCGCGTTTTGGGGCACCTACTCCAGAGAGGAACATTGAAATCGAATCAACAATTTTTGAAGTTATCCGTCATATATCTAAAATCATGACTTCTACATTAAATTGATCTCTATTCTATATTTTAAAATAATACAAAGAACCATGACTGTGTATAAATGAAAGTGTTTATTAACTGAGTAAATCCTAACAGAAATAACTTAAATGAAATGATTATCAGACATTATTGAAATGATGATAGTGAATTGAAGGAGGAAATGGGGAATGGTGGAGGAAATAATCTGTTCGCTACGGATTCTAACTAGTCTTGATGGAAGATGTGAAGTTTGGAGGTTGAATTAGTGACATCAACATTATCATTATTCTTATACTTTTAAATGTGAAGGCTGTTCCTGGGTTTAGAACTGAGAACTTGTGGCAAAGTTATAATAGAAATTCTTGAAATTCTAGGTTATTCTAGGAGTTCTGCATCCTGAAAATACATATGTATACCTCATCCACCATGCCCCAAACAAGGAAGACCAAAAACAAGTATTGTGGGATTGAGCAATATGTGGAAAAACTATTCATGAGACATCATTTTAGTTGATATACTAAAAATAAGTTAAGATGTGGATAAATAGTCTCATGGGAGTGCAATCCAAGATTACCAATGCAGCTGTCTTGCATGAACCAGAAAGACAAAAAAATAGAGGATAGTCTCTACTTTAATTGGCTCACAGCAGCATTTTTCCCCTCTTTATCTGCATGTGTTTCCTGGCAGACAAAATCCAGAAATAGGCTGATGCAATGACATGCCTAGGGTTGTCATGGAACAATTTCTCTGGGTTTTTTTTACGAGTGGGAGGGATAGGGTGTGGAGGGGGTTCCGGGGTGTGTGTGTGTGTGTGTGTGTGTGTGTGTGTGTGTGTGTGTGTGTGTGTGAAAGAGGAGAAAAGGGCCAAGCAAAAATTGCATTTCTGTTTCTGTCTGGCTTGGACTGAACCTTTGATGTGATATACAGGGTGGATCAAAGAGAGGAAATCAATACCAATATTTCTGCAGTCTGACCATCTGTCTGATTGCCTGAATGCTTGCTCACCCACCTTTCTTTATCACTACTTTTCCTTTTTCTCATCTGCCTGTCTGATGACCACATTGCATGTATGTTTATTTACTTGCATGTGTGATCATTTCATTTAGCTGTTAGCTGTGATTCCTCAAGTCTGTATGATTAGATGCCAAGATACACATTTTTTGGCATGTTTTGCTTTTTTGTTTTCACTTTCATTTGTCTTTCACTTTGAATGCATCCACCCAGATAGTTAACTTTGTTTAGCCTTCTCGTAGGCTATAAATCCATCCCATTATCTAATTGACATAACTGCTTGTGTTACACCCCTGAAACAGGAGAGAAATAATCACAGCAGTGATAAAGCGTCTTTTCCTCTGCTCATAGTTTACTGCAAGAAAAATACTGCAAGTCCCCCAGGTATGTGGGTGGAGCCGGAAGCAATAGATCTCAGAGTATTAGATCAAGACCACTCTATAGATAACAGATCAACACTACTTTGACTTCAATTTAAGAATACAGAATGAATGTAAATAATATCAAATAAACACTCTCTTAGCATTTTAACCACATTTTCAGCTCTTATGAATAATCTTCTTTACCTCAACACATATTTGAATATTATTCCAGACTATGAATTTATGTCCTTGTAATCTTTAACAAAGTATAAGTGTATAAGCTTTTCAACCTGTCACACTTGTCCTTGAGGGATACTGGACAAGACAGGTCTGAGTTAGAAGACCTGGTATCAACATCCATCCTGATTATTATAGAATGCATTCATTGTCACTGCACAGCATTGCTATGACATGAGTGGATCCACTTGGTGGCACACAGAATACACAAACAGTAAGATAAGGCAAAGCTGCTGCGTCTGCACGAACCATACTAAAATGTGATCTTATCACAAGTGTGGGTACAGGTGCCCCTAGGACACATTGAGGAAGACCTTATCAATCAGACCACATTCAGAGGCACATGTGACCACATTCTTTTAGTAGTATGTATGCACGTCCTGTGCCATATTGAAGGACCACCTACTCAACTGATGTTCTCTGCGTAACAAGAAGAAAAAGAAGCAACAACAACAGGGTGAATGGATTACACATTGTCTGAAATGAAGCATTGCTGTACCAGCGTGTCTGCTTCTGTGCCTAAAGTGCATCTGACCTGCCAATATTTAGCAGTTGTTTGAACTCACTGTTTCAGCTGATTTCACCATTCACACTAGATTTATGAAATAAGATACATTATGCAAACACTCACCAATAAAGGATAGATAAAGAAAGTTCCCAGGCTTCCTTTAAAAATTATTTGTTTTTGTGAGTTGCTAAGTCTGGAGAAACTTTATAAACTGTGTGAAATGCTGTCTACAGGTGTTAATTATTGTGACTTTTTGTAAATTTAGCAAATGTTAAACATGTTGTTGTCATTTTTTGATTGATGATTTAGCTTACAAGACTTTATATAAATACATGTATACATACAGAAACATATAGACATATGTACATATATACATTCACACACACAAACATCCATCCATACATGTATACATACATACATACATACATACATAAAGTGTCATGATATTATATCCCCCACCTGTTTTTTCTTCTTCAATCAGCCCTTCTCTTATTCACTTTTCCCCCCTTATTCTTTCTTTCTTTTTTCTCGACCCATTCATAGTTGCTGATTTTCATTTATTGTATATATGATACTTATTTATCTACCACCACAAACTATTAATGCTAGCATAACTGATGGAACTGTCCCGGGCTCAATTTGGGTTAATACAGAGGTTTTCTCTGGAATGGATAGCATGGCGAAGGTTGGCTATTTTCTCATTAACCAACCGCTAATTCAGTTATAAAATATATCTTATTCACGCAGCATTACAAGAAAAGTTTTGTTGTCATTGCTCCTGCTCTCCTGACTCCAGCCCTGCCAACCCTCCTTGCCACTCAAGTCACATGTGTGACTGTGCCGTTATTTTTTTCATTCTTACATACTGTATTGACACATTGGACCTAAAATACACAGAAAAAAGAAAAACAGAGTAGGAAAAAAACATGTTTAATGAACCGTTTTTATAACTTGAAGTGGTGCATTTTTCCAACTATAGGAAAGGGAGTGTCACATGTTTTTTAGCTTGCAAGCACTTTCTGCTTGCGAGCACTTTCCTTAGAATAGCCTATTTTTACTGCTTCTTCCTCCAAACGTGGCAACAATATTCAGGAAAACATGATTTGGACCAACAACCAGTCCTTCAGTCTTGTCTGTGGTCAGCTGTAGGAAGTTAGTGGACATCCAGTCCTTAATGGCAGCAAGGCAGCAGTGCAAAGACCCAGGTTATTGTGGTTTTCAGTGATGAATGAAACCTAAGCCAATCCAGTTTCCGAGTCTGTTAAGCAGGATTGCATGGTCGAGTGAATCAAAAGCTGAGAGTCTGTGCTCATTAATATGTCATTTACCCTAAGTGAGGCTGTTTCTGCTGTTCTGTGGTTATTTCTAAAACCACATTGGAATTTGCCAAATAAATTGTTTCCTACCATTAATTCTAGGAGTTGCTTAGCGACCACTTTTTCAACAATTCTTGAGAGTAGATCTTATATATGGGATGGTAGTTATTGGGGAGAGTTGGGTCTTAACCAGGTTTCTTAAGGAGAGGCTGGATACAGGCCTATTTAAAATAGTCTGGGACCATGCCAGATAAAAGCAACGCATTTAAAATGTTGAGAAGCCAGGGGGCGATCACTCCAAAAGTCTGACTTGAAGAATGTCAAGTTTCCAGTTGGTGGAATTAATACTGGAAACAATGTCCGCCAGATCCTTTGGGGTTATGGATTTGAACATATTCAACAGTGTGGTGGAGGGTGGGGGCTCAACTGATGGTAAAAGTGAACCAGCAGGAGTTATAGAGGATTCAGTATGTTCTATCTTTATAACAAAATAATTGAAAAACCTCTCACAGTCTGCTGCAGACATAGTAGAAACAGCATCTGGAGCGAGATTTACTAAACTGTTAACGGCATTAATACAAACCTTGGGTTATCCTTTTTTGATTCCACTGAATTAGAGAAGTAAGAGTCTCTCGTTCTTTAACAGTGAATTTAAAAAAACATAATTCCCTCATGTATTCTGTGAACTTCGAGTTTTGTGTTTTTCTATCTACGTTCAGCTCTTCTCCATTTCTCATTTTTCTTGTTTGCTTTTTCTAATATTATCATTTATCCAGGGTCTTGGGTTGGAGGTGCAACATGGCCTAGCTTTTATGGGTGCAATTGTTACACCCTGAAAAGGGGAAATATCAATCAAGATGCTTTGACACAATGTTTCCTCTCTTGCAGCTTTATTGAGAATAAAACTGTCACAAAAGTATTAACAGAAGGTAAAAGTTACATTTTTTCCATGTGAAACATTACAATATACAAGAATATATGTACATATATGTAATATATATAATATGTATTTTCCTCTGTCCTTTAACAGCTAAGAAAACAGGTAAAGGTATTTGCATTGCTCACTTTCTCTTGAACATGTCAAACCAAGTACAACAGGTAGGTCCACACAAAATGGTCTACAGATAAACAAAAATGTAAATTATTCAAACACTGTTGTCTCTATATTTGTTATATTGTGTTTAGTATCTTATGTTTCTTGATCAGTTGCTCAAAAAAAGACTCACAAACATATTTGCAGCATTACACTCTGTATGTGTTCCTTACTTGTAAACACAATCAAAATGAATGTAATATAGGTCATACTAATGTTTCATGCTCCGTGCCGCCCAACAAGAGCATGGAGTTGAGTTAGCTACTTACCAGCAAACCAGTTAGGAATCCAAACATCATAAACAACCAAACCACTCAAAATTCAGTCAGCATGTTCAGAAAATACTGACAAAACACAAACAATTTAGCAAACATATTCCAAAATTCCAAAAGATCACAAATAATCACGGACACAATGCTCCCTCTCTATCAGCTTCACTGAGGATGAAGCATTGTGGCTGAGAGCTCCCCCTTCTGGCATCTGCAGGCTTGATCAATCAATCATAAGGGTCATATCTCGAAAGGCTCAACAGGTCAGTCACAGATAAGCTCATCTGACAGGTAAATGTATAACCGTTTGAGGTTTTTAACCTTGTTTTTATGTGTTTCTACCTCTTTCACAGGTATTAAAAGTAAAAAGCTCTTTCACAATTTTAACCTTATTCTCATGAATTTGAAATTAAGACTTATACTTATACAGTACTTATACTTATATACAGTAAATGTTTTGAAGTGCATTTTTATCTGACCTATGTATAAATTACATGTTTTTAACGACTGATTTAAATGACATTTTACTGTCTTATGAACGTCAAACTTCCTAAAATCACACTATTTGATCTAGGGGTGGGCAAAAACATCGATACGGCAATATATAACGCGATGCTTTGCCGCCCAATACAATATCGATTTTTCAACTCCAAATATCGATATATCGCCGAAGAACGACTCTGCTGTGCGGCGGGTGTATTTCTGTAGTAGAGAGAGTGGCTGAGGTCTTTGCAAAATGGATGGCAAGTTAACAATGCCTCCGCAATTTAAAGTTGACGTTTGGAAGCACTTTGGCTTCAAAGTTAAGAGAGTTAGCAAGAACAACGAGCTGGACGAAGAGAATATTACTGCCCGTAAATTTCATGGGAATTAATAAAATGGAGAGGCTGTTTTGAATGAAATAGTTTTGACTCAATCTGTCCTCTGATCAATATCATCTGATGTACGTATACAGGTACTTGTGTTTTCATCTTTATTTATATCGCAATGTTGTGATATCATGATACGTATTGTACTGTGACCAAAGTATCGTGATACGTATCGTATCGTGAGGTTCTTGCCAATACCCACCCATAATTTGATCCAAGGTTTTTAAGCACATAATATTAACTGCTTATGTACTGTTTATTCTGATTAATATTGTATATCTCTAACTTTTGTTTTAGTTTTCTGTCAAAACAAGCTGCAAGCTGTGTCACTCTCTCCCTCTGTATAGCCTCCTTCCCCCTCCTCCTCCTACCTCTCTTTTTTCACTCAGGCTCCTTTCTGATGGACCAAATGCCCCTGGGACCATCTTCCTCTCCTGGCCCCTGCTCCCTATCATGATGTCTGTCAGTTAGTGTTGTAGCGTTCACGAACGAACCGATTCTATTGAACAGCTCGTTAACATGAACGATGGTATCCGAGTCGCAGCTGGGAACGGTCCTTTTAAAAAAAAATATATATATATATATCTCTGTGTGGTCTTCCCTTGCTCCTCCCCTGAGTGGGACAGAGAAGTTACATGGGGAGGAGCGCAGCCGCGCTGCACGGTGCTTAGTAGATATGCAAATGTAGCATGATGCCACCTGAGTTGCGCACGCTGCCTTTGCATAAAAAAAAAAAAAACTC
>CAEMYA010000342.1:417978-432864 GCA_903131615.1 Diplodus sargus | reverse complement strand
ACCATCCCCTGCACTGCACGCAGCGTCCATTGCATGGAGCAGGGACCTCTGATTTTGAGCCTGATGCTCATACACTCTCCACCTCCAAGCGGAGAAGAAAATCCTCAATAGGACTGAGGAAAGGAGAGTAAGGTGGTAGGAACACCATGACCATCCTTGGATGAGTAGTGAACCAGGCCCTGATGAGCAGGCCACGATGGGAATTCTCATTGTCCCACACAATTACATACTTTGGTAGGTGAGGCCCTCGAAATCTCTCTAATTTTCAGGGATCAAATCAGAATGAAGGCAGTCAAAGAAGATAAGGAGCTTATGTGTATTGTATGGGCCAAGACTGGGGATGTGAGTGGCCACACCATTCTCAGACATGGCAGCACCAGGGCATGTGAACAGAGCGGAGCGGGGAGCAGAGCGTGCGCAATATAGTCGGAGCGCAGAGCAGGTTTTAATCTAAAGGCCATAGCGATGGTTTCCGAAATTTTAGGTGAGCAGAGAGTGGTCTTGGAGCGGAGCTGTCTGGTATAACTTTGAGCGATGGAGCGAGGGAGCGAACACCCACGTAAACGAAGAGCAGAAATTCTCACCGCTTAGCTCCGCTCACATGCTCTGGGCAGCACACATAGTTATATTTCCCCCACGCTGGCCCGGGACATCCACCGTGGCCCGGTGGCCAATAATATTACGGCCACGTCTTCGGCCCTTGGCTAGGTTGAAGCCAGCTTCATCCACAAACATGAGGATATGAGGGGTCTTGTTTCCTTCCAATGCCATTATTCTCTACAATAGAGTAAAAAAAAAAAACATCAAATCAGTCATACAGAAGAGTCATACACTAGAGCAGGGGTACTCAAATACAAATCTTAAAGGGCCACAAAGATTTTTTTCAATGACTCAAAGATCCATGTGTTAAGTTCGGTCAGGCCACATGCAACAATACTGTAATATTCGAAACAAAATGTCCTTTTCATTCAAAACAACAACAAAAATAGGAACTAAAATAAAATGTCATTTTCATTTTGACAAATTAAAATACATTGTTGAATATTTCCTCTTTATGTTTGCCTTCAAACACTATGTCAAACACTTCAGACATGTTTGACATAGTGAAATGTTCAAGACTCTTAGCACTGTCTGCAAAACAGAAATGCATGTGGGCTAAACTGTGTCTCACTTTTCATTGCTTTCAGATTAAGTGCAGTCTTTTCTCATTCACTAGTTCACACCTGCAAAACACTGTGGTTTAACAGCACATTTTTCAAATGCTAACACACTTTGTTCAAAACAGTTAATTCTTGACACCCACCTATTTTCGGTAATTTCCGCCTATTTAGCATACCCAAATGGAAAAGCTTATAACACAATAACTACTAGATGGATGTATGGTACTTCATTTGAAAGCTGACAACCTCTAGTTTCTGAAAATGTGGTTATTTAGCATATACCATACACACAACCTAAATGACATCAGTTTAAACATGGCTCTAAAACATTTTTTTTGTCTTCGAAAATAATAGGTCATATTTGAATAACAATAGCTACGATGTGCTTTATGTAATGCATATGGCAATATACCACATACCTTCTACACATTTTGTCAACTACACCTGGATGAAATTTTAGACTTCTAGGCCTCACCTTATGGGAGTTATGGAGTTTTTAGTTTGTGGTGTCACAGGCGTCCACGAACCTCTCCAAAAGGTCTCCAAATGGCCAAATTGTGCCAAATGCTTTTACTCACTTCTGTGACACTGGAAACATTACTGAAGCATTTTGGTGACTATAAAACCTTTCTCCATGATTCAAAACATATTTCTTTCACACATTAATTTGATGGATGGTAGAAGGGGTTTCCACACGCTTCTAGGTGGCCATATTGAGATATTGTCATGCGACAAGACACTACAGAATAGTAACCATTATACAAAAATGACAGACTATACTGAACAGAATTTCAAACAAGGATTTTATTATCTTTCAATATGCTATTACTGTATGTACAACTGTGCCAATATCAACAAAATATGAACAATGAAGGAACTATATACAAAAAATATAGAATATGAAATAAATGTGAACAATATACAAAAACTCTAAAATGTGTCCATCCATCCATCCATCCATCCATCCATTTTCGTCCGCTTATCCGGGGCCGGGTCGCGGGGGCAGCTGCCTGAGCAGGGACACCCAGACTTCCCTCTCCCCGGACACTTCCTCCAGCTCTTCCGGGAGGATCCCAAGGCGTTCCCAGGCCAGCTGGGTGACATAGTCACACCAGCGTGTCCTTGGTCTTCCTCGGGGTCTCCTCACGGCGGGACATGCCAGGAACACCTCCCAAGGGAAGCGTCCCGGGGACATCCGAAACAAATGCCCGAGCCACCTCAGCTGGCTCCTCTAAAAAGTGTCTAAAAGTAAAAAGTAGTGGAAAATGCATAAGAAAACTTGTCTACAAAAATGACGTATATACAACTGATGAATGTCCTGTACCATTTCATTGTCTTGTATGTGGCGCTGTAGTACCCAATGAGTGCATCTGACAGGTCAACCCCCCTGCCCCCCATGTGCTGGTGGTAGTTCTTGACTGGTGCTGGAATGGGGACATCAATGGGGGAGGTAGCACTGCCCCATCGAGGTAGCACTGCCCCAGCACTGACTGTCTCACTTTGAGGCTCCCAATCCACGTCACTGTCTTCAGACTGTGACCTACAAAACACAATGCAATGCACAAATGTTACCAAATATAATGAAAAAAATATATAAATGCAGTTCAATGGAATGTTATTTACATAGGAAACAAATAAACACAGATATATGATTTTCCATATTACACAAAAACATCAGGAAAATAACTGTACATAAACAGTTTAATTGAATTGGGGGAGTATGCCCAGTGTCTGGTCAGTGAAAAAGATCTAGTTCAATTTGCTTACAAGCTTGATAAAAAAATCTAAATAAAAGGGAATTAGAGATCAAAAAGAATTAAATTATAAAATAGAATTATAAGGATTACATAACTTTAGTTGCGTAGTTGAGGCTAGCTAGGCTAACCCTGGGGTGCTAACCATTGAGCATCATTTATGAAATGCTAATGTATACTGTACTGGTCACTGTAAGCACAAAACCCTCCCACCCACTAACTTTCATTCAAATTTCACTCATGGCTAAATAAATAAATCAAACATAATCAAAGATAACATTACTCACCGATCCAAGATGAGCAAACATCTCCTCTCTCTGAGTCGTACTCACTATCTTCACTTTCATCAGATGATACCATGATCAATTCCAGGGCTTCTTCCCGGACAGATTTAGTTTTCTTTGTGGCTTTCGCCATTGTTAACTGTGAAAATTGCCGTACAAAAAATTGTAAATGTCCGATGCGAGTGTGTCTCTTTACCGTGCGCCTGCTGCGGAAAGTGAGCCCGCTAGCGCCAGATCAGTGATACCCCTCGGCTCATACAAAACTGACCTGGGCACGCCTACCATCGTTGGAAAGGTAAAATAATTGGCTAGAAGCCTGAGTGATTGACATGTCGATAGCCAATACGCTGTCCCTATACTAAGGCAGCAAAAAACATTAAACAAAGCCTATTGGTCCTTCAAGCAGGGAGCGCTCGATCTACTTCACAGGCTGTGCTGGGGTGATAACTGAACAGAAAAAGATGGGGACACTTTTATTTTGTAGCCAGCAAAGTGATGAAAACAAGCATATCCAACAACACCATACAGGAACTACAGAAAATATTGATTTGGCCAGTAAAGTCTGGATTTTATTTGACGAACAAAGTTGGCAGACGGTAAACAAATGGCCTTTACAGGACGATATTCACAAGCTGGAATACTTTCATAAAAAAACATTCTGATGCTTTTGATCAGTGGATACTTACGGACAACTGGAATATAAATAATTGAGGAATGGACACATATTACGGCTTTATGGCCACTTATCTGAAATCGCCCATAGGCGGGTGGGTGTCGAGAGGTTAAAAACACACTCAAAACAGAATGAAATTGAAATTTCATTGAAATCTATTGAAAATTATATCAAAATATTGACAATAAAAATAAATAAAATGAAGATGCAATTCCAAACAGCTGATGGTAGTTTTCAGCTGAAAACTGATTCAGGTGATCTGCATTTGGCCTCATTAGAAAGCATATACAAAAGAAGTGGCCTCTGATTCTTTTTCCAGTGCAAGTATGGATCAAAGAGCAGAGGGTGAAGTTGGTAGAGAGAGAAGGAGAGGAAGGAGAGGAAGACCAAGAGCTGTGGTGTCTGGCCACAGTAACTGACCATGTGATAAATCATGGACTCTCTTATAGAGAGGTTGGTTTAAGTGTGCAGCCAAACTTGCAGCCTTCAACAGTCGGATCAATTATGAGAGTTTTCCTGCAAACTAACAGGTAAGACATGCATCCCACAATTACTGTATTGAGCCAGATTTTACTAAATAAAGTAATCTATGTTTTACATCAGCTGTAAGTTGGGAAATATATTGATAACAGTACTCTGTGTTTTATATTGCTGTGCTATATATGTAGGATGCATAGGTTGGTACCTGCAGGAGGAAGAGTCAGAATTTTCACAGATGTCCAAGAAACCGCTCTTGTTGATAAGGTCATCGCAAACAATGCCATAAAGTTGAGGGACATTTGGGACAGAGTGCCAGGAGACAACGCAGCCTTTGCCAATGTGACCACCGTCAGCACTACAATAATTGCCAGAGTACTTGAGGAGAATAAAGTTCGGGTGAAGCAACTGTACAAAGTACCTTTCGAAAGGAATGGAGAACGTGTCAAACAACTTTGTTATCAATATGTTCAGGTAAGATGTTTGTTCAATGAGTAACCAAGTGGACATGTGTTTGTTGTGCTGTAAAACCATGAATTTTCTTTTTTTCAGACGGTCATGGAGATGGAGGCCAGACCAATTCCACATGAATTGGTATACGTGGATGAAGCAGGATTCAACCTGGCAAAAACAAGACGACGAGGAAGAAATGTCATTGGGCAACATGCAACAGTTGATGTACCAGGCCAGAGAGGGGCAAATATAACAATGTGTGCAGCCCTCTCCAACGATGGTTTGCTTCGGCATAAACCTCTCATTGGGCCGTACAAAACAGAGAGGCTCATTTCTTTTTTAGATGACCTCTATATTCAACTTGTGCCTGTAGGGGAAATGGGTCAAAGGGCAAGAAATACAACATTTGTTGTGACTGCAGTGACTGCATGGTTCACTGCACATCCAGGGATGTCTGTGCTGTTTTTGCCTCCATACTCACCCTTCTTGAACCCGTTGAAGAAGGTTTTTCAGCATGCAGGTGGAAGGTTTATGATCGCTCTCCACACAACCAGCTCTCCTTGCTGGATGCAATGAATGCTGGTTGTGGAGATATTTCTCCTGAATCCTGCCAGGGATGGATCAGACATTCAAGAAGATTCTACCCTAGGTGACTTGCCAGAGAAGATATAAGATGTGACGTTGAGGAAAACATGTGGCCGAATGCAAATGACAGGGTCTGAATATTACAGTATACATGTGTTGTTTTTTAGTTTTATCTCTTACTGTAATTTGTATTCTACCCCTGGAATTCTGAGATTCTGCATTTTTCTGTTTACGTAATCTTTATTTGTTGTATGGTCCTGAAGTACTTATGCAAAAGCACAAATGTTCTTGAATAAATCTCTGCATTCCTGATTCAGTGTTGTTGCAATATATTACAGCATACAATAATTTAGAACCATTAAAGTGCAAAAGATCCTATATAAAATATTGATTTACCTGACAAAAAGGCGTTTATTTGGGACCAGGCTTTTAATTCAATAGTTGTACATCTTCTGCAAGTGAAGTTGTTGCGGCGGAGGAACATTTGTTTCGCCATCGCTCTGATCATTTTGCGGGACACCCTCTCGTGGCATGCCCGTTTGCTGATAACTCATCCCCCCATGTGTATCTCAGGCTCCTTGCTAGCCTTCTACCTACCTCCACCAGGCAGCCTGTCCTCCACGGACAGATGCTGAAGTTCCGTTTTATTTTTTCGACAACCTCTCACTCTCTTGGGGTCAACAGAGAAACGTCTAGCGGCTGCTTCTCCCGAGTTTTCCTCTGCATATTTTACAACAGAAATTACAAGTCGTACTTTTTCTTGTTTTGCAGCACCGGAGCTATGGCGATCATCAATGTGAGACTGACAGAAAGCAGCACAATACGTGAAAAGGCGAAGAAGAAAAACGTGCAGTCTCAGTGGTCACGTCTTCTTCCTTGATTAAAAAAGATAAATGAATTAGACTCTGCATTTATTTGGAACAGGCGGTTATTTATCAAAATATTCACCTGCACCTGACCTGGCTTTTAAAGGGGAACCTGGGGTTAATTGAAACACGGCAATTATTTGGTAATTTACGGTACTCAAAGAAATGCGTTACACCCATCCTGCAACACCTTCACTGGCTCCCAATAAAGCAGTATATCCACTTCAAGATCCTCCTCATCAATTACAAAGCTCTCAATAATGTTGCTAAGTGTCTTTGAGTTTTATTGAAAGTGCTGATAAATAAAATGTATTATTATTATTATTATTATTATTATTATAACTGTAGAGCTTCAACAATGCAAAGATTTGAAAAAAGCTTATAGTTAATGCCGAAGAGATACACTTATTTTCATGTATTGTTTTTATGTTGAAAGGCAGCAACCGTTTAAAAAAAACACCAACAATGAAAGATTTAGGGAAAAATACAATAAAACCTCAGATTACAAATGTGATTTTATACATACAAACTCATGAGAATTGTGAAACTAAGTTTTTTCCTCTATAAAATGAGGTCTGTTTAATATATATTCCAGAAATAAGTGTAAAATTGGTGGTACTGAGTTGGAGTGAAGTTGACTAACATGGTGAAACACAGAATTGGGTGATAATGTTTTGCTACATGCTTCATGACCAGTCAAACCAAAAAAAGGAACAGTACACTTAGCAATAAACAATAGAAAACTAGAACTACTAGAAAACACAGTGAACTGAAAGAGTTAGAGCTTTATTAACAATACTTGTGTCCCCCCCCCCACCTCTTAAATTACAGTTACCTACTGTAATTGTTAAATGACTGATTTAACTGTTACATGTTTCATTTACATGTGAGGGATGAATATTTAACAGGATTTTACAATTATTATAAAATACAGTAGGTTACTGTTGTAAATCCACCATAAATATACAGCAATTTGTTACAGTGTACTTGTGATTATGCATTAGTAAGGTTGCACTACAATTTAATAGTTACACATGCCCATTAATATGGGTAATAATTTGTCCATATCGGTATGTGAATTTCAGCACATTGTCTAAAAGCAGCAACTGCAGTTTACCTGACAGCAGCAACAGTTAGCTGAATAACAGGCTTGACATTCAGATGATTCATAAACATTCTCAGCAGCTAACATAGCTTCATTATATATATATATACATATACATATACATACATACATATATATATATATATATATATATATATATATATAAGGTAATACCTGAAATGATTTACTAAGGAACTGTGTTTTTTTCCCTGTAAAATAAGATACATGAGTATAAACTGAGATGGTTCCATAAAGGCTTACTTTTAGTTTAGGTAATTATGGATGCAGTACAATTATAGAAGACGGTGTCTAAACACATATGCATATGTACATTTTCACATCCATGTGGACTGTGGGTTCATTATTTTTATGAAAGTAAATTAAATGTAGCTGCACAGGCAGGACTTGAGCTGACCTCTGACAAACTGACTAACCTCTTCAAGTGTGAGGTTGTTACACCGGCTCAGGCTGTTGCAGTAAGCTCTATTCATTACATGGTGCAACGCCATGCTGCCTTTCTAAAGCATGAGTAATGTTATTTCTCTAAACCAATTCCACCACTTCAGAGCACCCTGAACACTAACTAACGTTATTATAACTGCCTTGTCACTTGAAAGACACTTTCGCTAACCAGTAGCCATAAAGACAGAGGTAAGCACTGAAGTTAAAGGTCCCATATTATACTGTTTTTCATCAATTTCACACAGCTGTCAGAGGTCCAAAAACTCTGTATTCGATATGCATTACCCCAAACCCATGCATGGTCCTGAATTTCAACTGTCTAAAGGCAGCAACACACCGGAGAGACTCGAACAAGGTCGGGAACATTTTTGTTCAGTGTGTTCAGCTGCGTCGGAAGCTTTCGGAGCCGTTCGGACGCTGTCTGCTCCGACTCAGCATGCAAAGTCTGAGGAGGAGGGCTGTCGGACGTCTGAGCCATTGGATTCTCTGACTGGTTGTGTGCCAGCTGAAGCGAATCAGCGTGATGTGTGGGAGGGGCGGAATACTGTGTGCGCTTTGTTTTTCTATGAACTCCGTTCCGTCATTCCCCGTTTTCATGCTTTGCAGTACTGACATGAGACTGGCTGTTATTATGTCCATTCAGGACGATTTAATCTGTGTTCGTTAGGTAATGCCTCGCTGCATGTTTAGTAGGGGTTTGCATTGGCACTGCCCTCACGATTCGATTCGATTACGATTCACCAGGTAACGATTCGATTCAATTCGATTCTACGATGCATTGTGATGCATTGCGATGCATCAAAATTCTACTGCACACAACAAGGCAAATTTTTCATCAGTCATGAGGCAATCAGTCAGATCAGTCAGATATTGAACAACAGATTTTATTGGCTGCTGTTTCCCCAGGTGTTCCCCTCTGTGAATCCAAACTCGGACAGTTTATAATCATATGTATGCTGTTATAATGTGTAGTGATTGAGATCCTGACCCACCAAACATCCTGGAAAATGACTTAAGTTTGTTGGGTTTTTCGCGCTAAACTACATAATTATACATAATCACCATCTGTAAACAGGACGCTGTCTGACTCTGTCACTCGCGGGGACGGAGGCTGTTTTCTGGGGGAAAGCTCCCTGAAGTCTCGGTCAGGAGGGCTGACGGTCGCGGTGATTTATTGTCATCACAAACACTCTGTGAGTTAAAGTTGTTTGCTGGTGATTCCCCTTGCGTTAGCAGTAGCATGTGCAAATGTTTACGATGGATGTAGCGCTATGGCTCACAGAGCCAACCTCGCTTCAAACGCCATTGCATAGTGGACCGAAGCAGAGCTAAATAGTCGATTTCCAGTTGACTTCACCGTACTCGTAGGCAACTGTAAATACTATCAAACTGCGGCGACAATTTTCAGTGGCTCGGGTGCAGTTGCTGGGTCCCGTATGCGTGGGACTGATCCTTTTACGAGGGTCAGTGTCGAGGCAAAGCCAGCTTTGTACTGACCCTCGTTACTGAAGCAGTCTGATGTGAAGTGGTTAACACAATATAGGCTTATGTTGAATTTTACAACCAACAACAGAGCAATTTGCGTGTCCAACTTTGAGCGACGACATTGCGAAACACTGCAATCTCACCGCTGGACACACCGACTTCCCCTCCGGGATGAACGCCCCCCTCTCGGATATCTCCTATCACCGCGCAGAGGTCAGCCTATGTAAATGACTCTGTGAGCCTCACTGCTCACAGGACGGGAAAGACAGGGAGGAAGAGTCAGCGTCTCGGTGAGTTGACCGCTTTTTATTAGGGCTCAGACAAAAAACAACTTTAAGGCGAAAGGGTAACATAAATGAACAGCCGTCACACTGGTGGCTGAGGGTCATCTGCGTCTCGGTGCCTCTCCTGCCGTCCCGCTCTGGTCCTCTCATAAGACCCAGTCTACTGCAAGCGATCAGAACCAGGTTACAAGCGTGCTTATATAGCTGACTGATTACCTGATTCTGTCCAGCTGTCTGAACACCGGCTGAGCCACTCCTCCCTCTCCTCCAGCAGCCGGCGCCTTAACCACACCCCACTGCCACAGACTCTTTTCGTTACGTAACGAAAGGACCAGAATCTGAACAGCCTGTAGGAGCGCCATTTTACCAGTGGGTGGGCTGCAGAGACCATGCAGGAATCACTTGTTTTCCTCATTCTGGGAGTTGGCAGGCTCAGGGAGGACCAGCTCATATATGTAGAAACCAGAGACAATGTGTTTTTCATAATATGGGACCTTTAACATACAAGCTAATGAGCTAGATGTGCGCTATTGCGAGTATTACTGTAACCACAGCCATCTTAGCCTTGTGTATAAAAAAATAGAATGAAACATATATCAAGCAGGGGTCCTTACTTGTCCAGTAGAAAAGGGCCTCTGAAAAGACGCTCCGATATTTATCCTGGTTTTCTTTCAGGCTCGGTTCAATTCTTTATTTTTACACTGCTTTTTTCTTTGTCAGCCTTCTTTTTTCTTCTCTTTTTGACGTGGACAATGGTGGTGCATTTTTCTGCTCTGTTGCCTCTCCGCCATTGTTCGCAGTTTGTGCTTGAGCTTGAACCTATCTGGCCAGGTGAGAGCAGGCACTGTGTGGGGGAGGGGCACTGCATGAGGGAGGGGGGCTGCCAGTAGCATATGCATGAGAATCAGTGCGTTTACATGACACTCAAGAAAACCAAATTACTGTGTTAGTCCTACTATGATCGGATCTTTAAGATGCATGTATACCCTCTTAAGACCTGGCGTCCACATACGTGGACACCACATTTTGGGTTGTCTATACCTTAATACTTAATTCTGCTTAATGTGGGCCTGATGTCCACATTTGTGGACACTTACACTGCCATCTAGTGGTGTCAGAAGAGTACAACACACTACAGGTTTAATTCAAGATGGCAGCCAACACACCGGAACTTTTGGATGACCACTCCAAGCGGAAACGTCGACCAGGTAAACAAATCAAATTTCATGGCTGATTCTTGTTCAGATATGCATAGAGGTGTTGTATGTTTGCCCATGTCATACAAATAGTAATATCAGTAACGATTTACTATGCTGCTAAACATGATGTCCACGTATGTGGACATAGGGACTTAGCTTTGTTGAAAATGGTAATGTGTCAGCAAAAAATGTTAGCGACACAATGTTTGTATGAAAATGGAGTTTTGGAATATTTGGATAGAAAAAAATAGTTTACAACAGTACTAACAGATACAGCGTGTTTTATGAATAAAATTACATGGATTTTTATTAGATTTTTCTCAGCTGAAAATAGTAATATGTTAGAAAAACATTAGCATAAATGTCAGCATAAACTTAAGCAACAATATGTGAATATGAAAATGTAGTTTGGGAAGATTTGGGTAGAAAACAATAGTTTAAAACAGTACAAACAGATGCAGCATGTTTTTATAAATAAATCTACTTGGATTTCTATTTGATTTTTCTCATGATTTTGTTTCCAGAGCGTATTTCTCTGTCAAGAGCAGAGCGGATACTGGGGACAATTGTTGGAGACAGCTCAGAGGTGGAGGATTTGTCTGACATCGATGATCCTGTGTGGGATGCTGATTACCAACCCCCACCACAGGAGCCGAGCAGCAGTGAGGATGAGGATCACATTCCACAGCCCACTGAGCCCAGCAGGGGACGTAAACGTCGATGTGGTGAAAATGGTTACTGTTTGGACCATGACGTTACCAGATCATGCACCCTGAGACATCACCGTCAGTCTCAGCAGATTGAGGCTGATGGCTCAGACGATGGCCCTGAAGAGCCAACACCAGGACCAAGCCATCAAGGACAGTCCAAGAAAGGACGTGGAATGCACTGGAGGGCTACACCGTTGACATCAAACCTAGCCCAGTTTGAGCATGAGGAGGAAACTGAGCAGGACAGAGAAGGCTGGACCACATTGGACTATGTAGAACAGTATATCGATAAAGATTTGATTAAAATTATTGCCGATTGCTCCAATGCTAAGTCACTGGCTAGAAGTGGGTACCTACTCAACACATCTGTAGATGAAATTTATCATTTTATTGGTGCCTGTATTATGATGTCCTGTGTCCCATACCCACAATCGCATTGTGCTGGACTTTGATGTATATCAAGGTGCAGATGCACTGCTTAAGCAGGTTGAAGAACCAGAGGGTCTGGGTTTGGCAAGCTTGGTCATCGATCGTCTGTCTCAAACTCTGCACCCTGGTTCACAAGTGTATTGTGATCGGTTCTTCGCAACCATCCAAGGTGTGGAACGAATGATGAAGAAGCAGGTCTACTTGAGTGGTACAGTCATGAGGAATAGGGTCCCTGCAGCAGTGCAGAAACTACCATCAGATAAACAGATGAAAAAGGCTGGAAGAGGTACCCCAGCACAAGTTACCAGTAGTGATGGAAAGATGTGTGTCGTGAAGTGGTTTGACAACAAACCAGTATTGACAATGTCTATGGTCCACGATACACAGCCAGAGGACACCTGCCAGCGATGGGACAAGAAACTCAAAAGATATGTCACCATTTCACGTCCGAGTATCATCTGTGAGTACAACTCCAAGATGGGTGGGGTTGACTTAATTGACTGGATGATGAGCTATTATCGCATGAGCATCCGTACGAAGAAGTGGACCCTGCGGATGCTGATGCACTTCACTGATCTGGCTTTAGCCAACAGCTGGCTGCTGTACCGAAAAGACCTGACTGTTTGTGGAACACCAAAAAAGAGCTTAATGCAGTTCCTGGAGTTCCGCATGGAAGTGGCTCAGATCTTCTTGGCCCAGCAGGACAACAATGTCCAAGAAGATGACACAGACCGCTCGGAGCTTGCAGATGACGCAGACTTTTTGGAGCAAGCAAATAAACGTCCAGTGACAGCAGTGCCTCATGTCTCAGTCTGCAGGAGGGCTAATGCGCACCTTCCTGAGGCTGTCAACATGAAGAATGCAGCGCGCTGCAGAGCAACAGGTTACTCTGGGAAAACTCGGGTCCAGTATACGACATGCAAGGTGTTCCTGTGCTTGCAAGCGGATCGCAACTGTTACACAGAATTCCACAAATAGGTTGAAGTAGTAGTAGTAGTATTATGGAATTAGATTTGTGCCAAAAGAAAGAAAGAAACAAAACTTCTTAAATTTCAAAAATTTAATTTAATTTCTAGGGGTAGGGGGTTAGAGCGTCCCCATTGACTAATTAGTTTTTGACTGACACAACTCAGTACCTATGTGTAGGTAGCTGTAAAAGCAGTCAGGAAACACACTGCTGTGTTCAGGTTAGAAATAAAGACTTTTGCACTTTATTACACAATGGTGACTTTCTTTTGTTCTATGTAAATTCAGGCAGAGTGTCCACATATGTGGACATAATTTTTCTCAAAAACTACATCATGTCAAAAGATGATGCTTAGTTCTTATACTTATGAGGTCTCAATAAGCCCAAATAGCAAAGAGAAATTAAAAATGCATATCAAAAAAGAGCTCAGGTCTTAAGAGGATACACCTTAGTCTGACTAAAATCGGACCGGATCGGATTTCTCATAGTCGAATTAAAGCACCCAGATTATTCGATTGATAGTCGCATTACTCCTGCATGTAATACGTTCCAGCAGATCAGATCGGAGTTTGCGTTCTGTGCAGGTGCGAGATTTTTTCCCGGGGCCGTGAGCCGAAAGTAGACAGACGGCGGCAACGGCGTCTTTCCTCCGAAGTCACCGCAAGAAAGAGCGCCATTGTGCATCTAGTTTGTCTAATTATCATATACACCATATACGAAATGTACAAAGATGTAGCTTCGTCTCGCTTTTCGTACGCCATCTTTCTTGAATGCCGAGGCAGCTGGTGACGTAAATTGGTCAGCCGGAGGTGTTTCAGTTACCACTAGTTGAAATGGGCACAGCGCCACCTAGTGTACCGGGGTATGACATGCCCAATAATCTGATTTTCTCACCGGCATGTATACTCGGATAATTGCAGTTGTCTGATTCTTGCAAACCAAATTACAGCCACTGGGTGGACCCACAGACAGTGGATTTTTTTCACAGTTTACCTGTATCTTATTCTACTGTCAGATCAGAATGACTATTTTAACAAATATAACAAAAGAAATACTTACAGACAATAAGTCTAAGGTATCCTTATAAATAAATAAATAAATAAATAGCAGCTACGATGCTCAGATGAGGGCTATCTATCTATCTATCTATCTATCTATCTATCTATCTATCTATCTATCTATCTATCCATCTATCTATCGACAGTGGTTTATTGTGTTTTCTTGTGACAAATGTACTTATTGTAAGTCGCTTTGGACAAAAGCATCTGCTAAATGCCCCATATGTAAATGTAACTGTATTTGCCAGTGTTTTCCCTAGTTCTGTGTCGCCAGGTTCCCCAGTCTTTAAAATGTTTGTATGCAGCCTCTTGTAGTCAAAATGAGTGTTACAAAGGCAACTTACAAAAATGAGCCTTTCCTCTTATTTGCCCCTCAGGGCTTTCCATTGGAAACCCACAACCTAAAGAAAAAGTTTGTACTCATGTAAAATGTGTTTTTAAAATTAGTATTTAGACAACTGTTACAAAGCTCAGCTTGGTGTTAAACAGTTTCTTTTGTTTGATGCAAAACTTTGATCACCCATATCTACCTTCTCAAAGATGTCCTTCTGTCTATTCTGTCTATGTAAATTACACAACATAACTTAATTGTGGTTTATGACACACTGTGTGTGGGAAGCTCAAATGTTGCACTGCTGTTTTCCAGATTACAAGTCCTATAAACTTGGGGAGTCTGGCAAATTATCATTTTGCCGCTTCCTAACTGATCAGCAACTAAAATTAAAATGGATAGTAAAAGTCTAGGGGGCCATGTTTCAATGTGAGACAAGATATTTAAAACATTTGGATACAACTCTACTAGGAATGCGACCCCAGCTTTCTTATTCAAAAGCTTAAGTAATTGGTGTGCACAAACCACAAAAACTATGCCAACAAACCACACAGGTGTTTTTCTACACAAATTGATAGTTTTTTTTTTTTTTGACTGGTAAGGG
>CAEMYA010000342.1:367628-389791 GCA_903131615.1 Diplodus sargus | reverse complement strand
GTTGGACCTTCTGATTGGCTGGAGCTGCCTGATTGCTGCTCCAGGATTGGCCAGAGGCGGGAGAGGAGCCTATTTGAACCACCAGCTGACTGCAGTCTCTCTCTCCAACCATTCTCCCACATCCAACTGGGACCACTGTCCAGCTTGTCTAAGATCTGAGTTTGTGTTTTGTGAAACATTACTGAAACTGTCAATCTGAGCCTTTTGTAACTTTGTACTTTTAGAAATAGTGTGTTGTAGCCCAGTCGGAGGGAGAAGCCTTTTCTTTAACACTTTTTTCTCCTGTTTTTCCTTGTTTAGGAGATAGGTAAGATTTTGTCTTTTTGTTAATACTTTTGATTTACATAGGGAAGATAGGGAGGTAAATGTTTTTGTTTGTTGTTTGGCCTTTTCTCCCTCTGAAGCAAATAAAATGCTACCTTTAATTTAAAAAGTTCCTGTGACACTGGCCCTCTTGGGAGTGGGAACAATGGGGAGCAGCACATCATGTTATGTCTCTGATTCCCCTAGATCAGGGGTGTAACACACGAGGGAGAGGGTAACAGGTGGAAACAATCAGGAATCAGGGATGATGTCAGACCGGGGACACATGAGGAAGGACAAGTGACCTGAAACGATAGTGAAATGAAACAAAGTTCACAAAACAAAAAACCAAGACAAGACCTCTCCGCTGTGTGACACAGGTGAACAATATTGCCAAAGCTTCAAGGATTATACAATTCATTAAATGGAATAATACAGATAAATTTTTTTAAAAAAAGGCAAAGAAGTAATTAACATTTGTTTAGAATCAATAAAGAAAGAAACGGTTAACAGCAATATATTAATACAATATGGTAGGAGTCAAATGTAAAAAAAAAAGAAAATAAAAACAACAACGACAAAGAAACAGATTAAGAACAAAAACCCCAAACAAACAAAAAGCCCATATGGAGTAGAGGAGGTGATTGGTCAGACAGTGAGGAGACAGACTGCAGCTGTGCTGCTCGTCTCTGAGGCTGTGACAGGCTCTCACATATCAAGCTGCTTCTATGGCGCTGACACTATTTTCTCCAAGTATATGTTGCATTTTTATCTGGTTAGAGTGAATCAAAATCTTGGAGTTTGCATTCAATTTGTGTAAAGAACTTTGTTCTAATGTCTTGATATGTGCTACACTGTCACAGGAAATGTGTCTCAGTCTCCACCTGTCTGTGTGGACAGAGCTGACACAGCCGGTCCTCTTTGGCCAGCCAGGTCTGCTGGTGTCGACCCGTCTCTGTGGCCCAGCTGTGGTCACTAAGTCTGTACATAGTTAAAGTCTTTCTCAGTTTCTCATCAGTCACGGTGGTCAGGTACTCTGCCAGCATGTACTGTCTGTCCTGGTTTACAAGAGGACCCCACACTTCACGACCATAAAGTAGGATTGGTTCGATTATAGATTCAAATATTTTCAGCCAGATTCTAACAGGTATATCAATGTTTGAAGACTTTTTTATAGCATAGAAAGCCCTTCTTCCTTTGACTCAGACATTTTTTAGAGTCATGGTTGATGATGTTTGACAAATATCAGAATTTTACCTAAAAAACTGAATTTTTGAGAACATTTTGAATTCTGCTCTCATGTCAATAATTGCAGTCAATGCAAGCAGCATTTTTAAACATCAGTTATTCACTTATGGAGCAAATCAATCATTTTCAGATTTAGCTCAGAGCGATAGATGACAGTCTTTAGTTCCAGAAGTTGTGAGTTCAAGCCTCAAGTGGTCCAAAATGAACATTGTTGTCAACTGTCTTGTCTTCCTATTCTCCTGTTTGTTGCTCAGAATTGCCTAAATTTGCCAAAAATAGCCTGGACCCGACCCATCACTGCGCAGCAGCTATAATTTCTATATTGTGTTCCACAGACATACATTGCATACATACCGATTTACTGATGTGAACTATGGAGTACAACAATCAGTTATGTGCCCATAAAAACTGAAGATAAACCTCATTACAATTTGAAAGACCTGCTTGTCGTCAACGTCACCATTTTGATCAGGTGATTGTAACTCTTGACAACTGTGTTTGTAGCCTTTTTCAGTTACTGAGAGTCATCTCGGCAAGCACCAAGCACCCAGTTGTTGATTTAAGCCTCTTTATTGCTTAACTCAGCTCATCCAGTAACCCATTCAGGGGAACCGAACGCGGATTGTGCGTCTTGTCCTGCTCTCCAGTGCATCTCCCATCAGAGATCCTGCACACTACGCACATAAAGGGAGACAGTGATTAGTACCAGGTGCCAGCTCTGTCAGTCACTCACCTGGCGCTGCTCTCCTGAGCTGTCTCCACCTCTGTCTCTCCCGCAGCCGCGCCTCCACCATGCTCACCTCCACAGTGTTATTTCAAGAATTTCAACTGTCAAGAATCTTGGTGTTAGATGTAATTCTACCCTCTCTTTCAATCAGCACGACAAAGAAATAAAGATCAAAGATCTCATTTTACCACCTAATCTAGACTGGATTACTGCCTTTTTTCAGGTCTGCTGTGTGAGAGCACTAAAAGTATTCAGATGGTTCAGAATGCTGCAGCTCGAGTCTTAAGTTGTACAATAAATCATCATATTACACCGATCTCAGCCCCACTGCACTGGCTCCTAATTCATGTCAGATTTGACTTCAAGTTGCTGCTGATGATCTGCATAAATGTGAACGGCCTTGCCCCTTTGTACTTGTTGGACCTCATAAAACCATATATTCCACCTTGCGCATTAAGCTCTCAAAATTCAGGGCTCCTGACAGTCCCCAGAGCTCAAAAGAAGTCAGCTGGCTGCAGGGCTTTTTCCTCTCATGCCCCTTTCCTCTGGATAACCTCCCTGCTGACATCAGACAATCTTCTTCAGTGGATCGGTCTCAGTCTCAATGAGCCTCTCACCTGCAGTACTAGGCTTCATGTTGCCCTGTCGACGAGTAAACAATCTGTTTATTTCTAAAAAAATCAAATTTTGCAGTTTTGCCCAACCATAGGCATACTGCATTCAGCCTAAAATGGTTTGTCAACACAATACTGTTCCAGCGGTAATGGGGTCATACTTGTCAAAAAATATTAATACACTCAGCTCTAACTGAGCTCTCCTACCTTCAACACAACACCAGCAAATGATGATGAGACGATATGAGAAACAAAATTGCAGTCTTTCAGAAGACATGCGTCATGATACTCATGGTAAGCCAAAATATCAGATGAGCCCCCACTTAAAGTAATGCGAATGACTTCATGAACTCCATGTTTCATGAAGTTGAATTGTACTGTGGCACACATTGCAAGACAAACAAATGGTACAAGACATGACTCCATGGTGTCATTGTATATGACAGACACAAACATCCAGATAACACTTTTAATCTCCCATAATACATTTGACTGTTTAATTTAAACTAGTTTATATTCAGTTATTCTTATCACCAAAGGCTTCATATCAGACTTGTCTCAGACTTGTCTGCGACATTATTTTTCAGACTAGCGCGCACAATCTTAATCATTATATCGTGGTTATGCATGAACTCAATATGTGCCTAGACTAGACAGTCCAGGCATATACATAATTTTGCATCAGATGTAGTCTTCTCCTCATCCCTAGTGGCTCTTCTGTCACTATGGATATGACGTCTCTTCCTCTTTTGGTTGCTGGACAGGCTCCTATTGTCAGTTTTTCTGTTGCAGGTGCCAGTGGGCATTGTCACTGCTCACTGGGAACATTTGAGCACACCTCACTCTACTTTTGATGAGAGCCAGACACAGAGGGATACTCTGCTCCAGAGTGCGCCAAACGTTTCCTTGCTTCTTCCCATTTTTACCACACACCACTTCACTTCTCTTTTCTCCACGCATGCATACGTGTTACCACTGCTGACTGATTGCCTACTAAGCCAATTATTGCATTGCGTTTTAGATATGCTCTCATTTCATATCACAAATGAATTATTTACAGTGCTAACAGAATCCAATAAGTTCATCGTATCTTAAAACATACTGATGCTGAATCAGCTACTCAGCTACAAATTTAGATAAACTGAATTTAGGCTCGTGAACAAGACCCCAAGATACTAGTGAGGGAAGGATGGAGCGTGAGATTGACAGGCGGATCGGTGCAGCGGCCACAGTAATGCAGTCGTTGTATCGGTCTGTCGTGGTGAAGAGAGAGCTGAGTCGAAAGGCGAAGCTCTCGATTTACCGGTCAATCTACGTTCCGACCCTCACCTATGGTCATGAACTTTGGGTCATGACCGAAAGAATAAGATCCCGGATACAAGCGGCCGTAATGAGTTTCCCCAAATTTGACCTTACTATAAAGTCTCATCTCTACGTTTTGTCTAATTTGACATAAATTAACTCTAAAATAAAGTCAATCATTCAATCTTTATTTGTAATAAGTTCACATGTCACTTCACAACAAACGTCATGTCCCAAAATTTCCCCTACTTTTTTTTTTTTAGACTTGCACAAGTCACACAACACAAATAGTTTCTTTGCATTTGGTCTAAGTGTAGCATAGTAAGTCTTTGTTATTGTGTTAACAAAGTTCACTGAAATTCAGACAGGCTTGTTTACAATGCACAGAACAGTAGTGTGGTGAGCTCACAACCTAATCTCAGAGGCCATTAAGTTGTCCATATTTAGTCTTTGTTAATTGCATTGGTTGTGTGATTTTGTAAGCACTATCGGAAAGGTAGACAGGATTTAAAGTCTGTTTAATGTAGATTGATGCCAAGTGTTTAATGTGATGATAATGACTCACAAACAGTGGCTGCACAGACTTTTTAAAGGGCAGGGGCAAAAATACAGCGTGTTCTTGCCATGAAGGACCAAACAATAGCCACGTTTCAATTAACCGCAGGTTCCCCTTCAAACGCTGGGTGCAGGTGTATATTTTGATAAGTAACCGCCGGTTCCAAATAAATGCAGAGTCTAATTCGTTTTTAAAAAAAGAAGAAAGTAACTACTGACACTGCACATTTTCTTCTTCGCCTTTTTCCGTATTGTGCTGCTTTCTGTCAGTCAGTATCACATTGATGATCGCCATGGCTCCAGTGCAGCAAAACAATAAAAAGTACGACTTGAAATTCAAACTTTCTGTTGTAAAATATGCAGAGGAAAACTCAGGAGAAGCAGCTGCGAGACTCTTCTCTGTCGACCCCAAGAGAGTGAGAGATTGGCGAAAAAATCAAACTGAGCTTCAGCGTCTGTCCGAGGAGGACAGCAACAGGGCCAGGCTGCCTGTGGAGGGAGGAAGAAGGCCAGCGAGGAGCCTGAGATAAACATGTGGGGATGAGTTATCAGCAAACGGGCACGCCATGAGAGAGTGTCCAGCAAAATGATCAGGGTGATAGAGAAACAAATGTCTGCCACCGTGAGTGACAGCAGAGATGAGGAGTTTGCCGCAAGTGCTGGTTGGATAAATCGTTTCCTCTGCCGCAGCAACTTCATTTGTAGAAGTACAACTAATTGAATGAAACGCCTGGTCCCAAATAAACGCCTGGGGCCTCATGTACTAAGACTTGCGTGGATTTCCTACTGAAACATGGCGTACGCTAGAATCCAGAAACTGACGTACGCACAAAAAAAATCTGATGTATCAAAGTGTGCGTACGCATGGATCCAAGCACTTTTTCTTTGTACATCCCAATTGTACAATCCCAATCCCACACTTCTATTATTGACTGCAGAAGTGCGCCGTGGCTACTGCAATGTGAAATTTCCAACTTTACGCACGCGTTTATTGACACAAATACTGAACACAAGGAGACAATAAAGGGCTTGTTAGATAGCTCTGCCGCTCTGTTTTCACCAGGGAAAAACATCAACGTGGAATTGAGCGCACATGTAGAAGTGCTAAACTCCTCCCTGTCAACGCCCCTATTTAAATATGCAAATCAATTTAAATAGGGCCCGCACCGGGGATTCCCTCTCTGCACCATCAGATTTACGCGATGAGTAAAGGTAAGAAGCGCAACTTCAACGAGTCTGAGCTCGAAATTGTATTAAACGAAGTGGAGACCCGAAGAGCTGTTTTATTTGGCAGCCTCTCTTTGGGGATAAACACAAAAAAAAAGAAATTTGAGTGGGACCGTGTGTGTGAGGCAGTGAACGCTGTGGGGTCAGAGCAGCGCACACCCACTGAAATAAAAAAGAAATGGTCCGACGTGAAGGTGGAGGTGAACCGGAGGATTTCGTCCCACTGCCGAAGCTTGACCGCAACGGGCGGGGGGACAGGAGGAGAGGAATTGACCCCCTTTGATCAGAGAGTGGCGGCTATGTGGGTGACACAGCTCTAACCGGAGATGTGGGGGCCCATGAAGGCGACACAGATCATCCCCAAGGTAAATGTGTTGCGTCGTACAATAAGCTGCTCACATTACACATGCTCGTGCGTAAAGTTACCCCACGCCAACTGCTGACGTCCGCCCAACTGGCCGTGTCCTCACTCAAGCTGTGCTGGAATCACAGGAGGAAATAGTTAGAGCAATCCGTGGCGTCAGTGATCGTCTAGATCAAATTGTTAATGTCCTGGGTGATATTTGCAACGCAATAAATGCACTCAAAAAGTAAATTGTGTCCTTGCCTCTTTACATCTTTTAAATCAGATGCTGCCGGGCCCGTATCGCTTCCCGGGGTGGGTTGAGGTTAGGGGGTTTAACAGGGGTTAGTGGTATGCCATGGCGGTGTGCCACGTTGTGCAGGACACCACAGGCCAGCACAATCCGGCACACCTTCTCAGGTGTATACAGCAGCACCCCCCCCCGACATGTCTAGACAGCGCCAGCGCCCCTTTAATAGGCCAATTGCCCTCTCCACCACTGCCCGAGTTCGGGAATGGCGGTCGTTGTACCTCCTCTCTTGGTCGGTGCTGGGGTTAGCGAGAGGGGTCAACAGCAACGTTCTCAGGGGGTAACCACTGTCCCCTGGAGTCAAATGAAGGAAGAAAACAACATGTGAAATGGATTTAGTTTCCTTTGTTCATGCACCACTTGATAGAATCACACACATACGTATGTATATATTATATGACTGAAACAAACAGAAGGACAAAACTTCAACAGGATTGACAAGACTGATCACACTTCTATTAATGACTGCAGAAGTGCGCCGTGGCTACTGCAATGTGACATTTCACAACTTTACGCACGCGCTTATTGACACAAATACTGAACACAAGGAGACAATAAAGGGCTTGTTAGATAGCTCTGCCGCTCTATTTTCACCAGGGAAAAACAAATACACATATTTGAATGCACGTGCCCAGATGGGCATTGTGCTGGTTTAAATTCGGGGCGCAATTAAACGGATAAATTATTTACTCACCCAGAAGCCACCCATCGCGCACCGTGCCAGCCTCCAGCCTGTTACCAACCATGCTATTGGTAAGAATGAACGAGTCATGCATTGAACCAGACCACCTTGCCACAATGTTTGTGAGCTGCATTTGCGCATCACATATTATTTGAACATTGATTGAATGAAAATGTTTCCTGTTCACAAAAACAAATTCATCCTGTGATGATGCTTTTATGGCAACATGTGTGCAGTCAATAGCTCCGATTACATCAGGAAAACCGGCTCTTGCTGCAAATTGCGCTTGAATGTTGGCCTGTTCAACAGCATTGTATGGGAATTTGATGTACCTGGATGACATTCTTATGATCCCGTCCCACACAGCTGGCATGGCTCGGCTCAGACTGGACTGGCACACTCCTGACCGGTCAGCCAGTTCCCTCTGGAAGGCTCCTGTTGCCAGAAACCCCAGAGTGGTCAGCACCTGTGTGGGCACGGACAACCCCTGGCTCCTGGCTGTGCTTCTTTCTAGGGCCGGCTGCAGCTCTGCGCACAGCTCCAGTAACACTGGCCTCGGCAACCTAAAACGACTCATGAGCCAGTTGTCATTTGCCAGCAGATCTTCCCGTTCTCTGAACACCCTCTCACGTCTGATATGACCATTTGCGATGTCTTCTAACAAGGCCAAGGCTGCCATTGTTAATGCCATTTTTTCATCACTTTGCGCATGCTTTTATATCCATCCATATGATTGCAAACACGTGTGTATTAATTGTCCATTAATGTGTCTCTGATGTGCACATTACTCTGAGGACTAATTGTTTTCACATAGTTAACAGTTTCCCAGCATCACCTCTACGTGTCGCCAAAGGAACAATAGCTGTAGAAACGTGCGTACGCCAGCCATGAAGCTGGCGTGGCGCACCGCATATTTCCACGGTCATTTCACTGTTGATACATCTGAACGTTGGCGTGGAAAATGACGTACGCCACGTTTTTGTGCGTACGCAACATTGATACATGAGGCCCCTGGTCTGTGAAGTGATTGAAACAAATAAACGCCCCAGCTATTATTTGGTAATTTACGGTACAATAACTCTTCCGGCCTGGGAAGAGTTATCATACCGCAGAGAGGCGACGATTGGCCCAGTGGCTTGTCTGACTAAAGAATACCTGGTCCAGTGGCCTCATGAGAGGCTACAGAGGCCCAGGAGTCCCACCCACGCATGATCTGTGGCAATTGTGGACAGCTGTTTTTTTTTGTCTGTTTGTTTTTTTCTTCCTTCATGGGCCCCTGACGGCGTCTGGGCCCCGGTGCAGCTGCACCGGTTGCACCGCCGATACTTATGCCACTGCGTGCACGCGACCTACACGTGACTGAAGAGGCCAGGTAAACAACATGCCGCATGAATCGGTAATAACGTAACATGAACTACACTCCACACAACTAGATATAAAACGCTTTACAGTGACTTTCACATGGCTATACCTTACATAGAAACTTCTTCCTCAATTCATTACATGTTTATTTAGCAATGAGTAGTCTAATTTTGTGATTTAAAATAACGTCACAGTGTTTCTGAAAGTGAAAGTCTAGTATTTAGCTTAGCACATTACGCCAGTCACAAGGAGCAAATTCAACGCTTGGATGTACATCAGGCACGCACCATATTGGAGCAAACCTCGGCATGGGTCCACAGCCTCATCTGTGATGTCCTCAGCCAGTCAGCACCTGTTGCTCCTCCAAAAGCACCTCCTGTCCAACTCCAGCTCTCATGGTGTATCTGCCAGAGATGCAAGGAAATGCCCACGGTTGTGGAAAAGAAATGCTGCAACCGACAGCCTAAGATGTGCATTTTAAACCCTACCGCACATGGAGGCATTCATTTTGCAGGGGGTGGGTCTTACTGCTTGCAAGGAGGATCTGGAACGACTTGCGTGCTGTAGCTGATCTTCCAGATGCAGGAGAGGACAACCGCCAGTTTCGCCATTCATAATATAGGCAGTTTGTTGCTTGGCAGTACGGGGTTCTGGGTGCTAGTCACAGAGTGGTAATTCCAAGCTGTTGTGGGTGGGCAACTCGTGACCACTTTCCCGATCCTCATAGTCATTCCCAGGCGGGTGTGGCTGCTGCTACCCTTGTAAATTGTAAATAGTTTTAGCGTTGTGCAATACTGTACATAGATTTTTCTTTTTTTATATCACTAAAAATGTACATGTAAAATATTTGTGATTTCATTATTTATCTAATAAAGTTTATTTCTAAATTGATTTGTTTCTAATTGCATGAATATAAAAACAAACATAGCACTATATATTACCCTATTTTATTGAAATACCCTTCGGACTAGTTTGAAAAAATAATCTTCAGTATAAGAAATTGGAATCATTGTGTCTTGGTCTAGGCATGCATGTCTCAAAAGCAAATATTATTATCAAAAACATGTAATAACTCTACAAATATTGTCAAGCTTTATTGTTCAAAGCAATATAACAATGTAGGTCGAATGCAGAGTAATGATGCACGGTTAGTTGTCGAGGTCAACATAAACTTTGATTTTTACTGGAAGATAGGATTTTTTATTCTTCAAAGTGCAACAGCATGCCTCTATGTCTGTGGCAATCTCTGACCTGTGGAGAGAGAATAAAGAATTGGATGTAATATACACACATTTAGGAAGAGTCAGCGTCCTATAGTTACATGGGTTTTATTTCAACAAAGTTATTACACTGAACATTTGAAACAGTCAAAATGATGCCTTGGTTGTTCTGGTGTGAAATTTAGAGTTTGGCCTTGCCAGATGAGGCCTGACTTGTTTTTAAATACATTATTGTGCCTTTTATAGTTTTCAGTAACCATCAGGGAGGCAGTATCCAGCTGGGACAGCTTGAACACAACTGGCCACAGTCTGAATAATAACAGCTAACTAGCATCCTGGTTATGATCGTGTTTTTGAGAAAAAATTATACTGTTGCATATAAAAACCTTATCCAGGCTTCTTAACATTCTTTGTTGGTACAGAACATAGTGGCTGAGACGGTGAGAAATTAAGATAGGCTTAATAACATTTATTATGCTTATAACATACTCTATGGCACCGTCAGGTCTTCTCTTGGCTGGTCTGTGGACATGGTGGTTGTAGTCCAGGCCAGCCAGTAAGATTTGGGCTTCGTAGACTGGAGGGCTGAAACTGAAACGCGTGCTGGCATACATCAGGATGTGATTATGGAAGGACTCCAGCTCTGCAGGTGACCTACAAATTCAATGGGAAATTTCAGATTATAATTTATTTCTGAACTGTACTATAAGTGTACTTGTACAAATAAAAACACAATAATCTTTGAAAAGCGACACAAAAGGGTAATTAAACTGCATAATCATACCTGAAATGCAAATACTTGTGAACCTCCTTCAGCCAGCATTCACTGAGAATGCTTTCAGACAAAACTTCATGGGCAGCAGACATCTTCCCTATCCACTCCTTTTCTGTGTCTTCCTCCAAGGGACCATGTTGACAAGAATCGAGGGCCCACTCATGCTCTCCTGTGACATGGTGCAGAAGGCAAATCCACATGTCCTGAGGCAGAACAAGAATCAGAATAGCCGAGAACAAGAACAGGAACATGAGAGTTTGAACTTGGAAATGCAGGCTAGCCTATTTCTCTGAGTTGGATTTACTTTTACACCTAGTTGTTGCACATCACCCATGAAATTTGTAAAAAGTAATACATTTCACATGGAGTGACCATTAAAGGTTGAAAACATATATGCTGTAATTGGCCCATACACAAACATCAGTGCTAAGATGCAACAGCCAAAAGCAGCTGTACACCTAGTATGTTCCGTTCCGTTCCGTTTTCGTTCCGCTTAATCCGTGAGGGTCGCGGGATGTTGCCGCTTTCTTCCCCTTAAGGGGTTGCGGGGCTTACTGGGGCCAAATCCAGTTTTACTCATTGGGCGTAGGCCAGGGTTCACCCTGGATGAGTCGCCAGCTCATCGCAGGACCACCTAGTATGTATTAGAGAATAATTGGATTACTCACAAAAAAGTCATCATAGTTTTCAGCCATCTTGGAGCAGTACCATAAATGATTGCAGACATCCTTGTTTCACTGCAAAAGGATGGAGGCACCCCTTTGTTATCCTGTCTAAATAAATACATAAATGACTGCCTTACTTTGGATAAACATATAAGTGTGTGATAGTTGGGATGTCTATTTCTATAAACACACTTACTGCTTATATCTTCTTGCCCAGGTTTTTTGACCATGCCACATATCTAGAGCGTGAAACACTCCACTGTCCTTGTATTTCTCCTTTGCCGGATCTGTATGATCAAAGTATGTAATCATGCAATGTATTTAGGTATACTGTTTAATAACCAAATGTAATCCTGATAAGGGTCAAGCCAACATTTACTAACACAAGTATTTATTATCAGTGTAGCCTGTAGGAGTGGTGGTTAATGGGAACTATTGTAAGTGTTACTGTGCCTGAGCTGAATTACATAAGAATTATAAAGCTAAACAGTTAGGCCACAGACTAAGGCCAAATAGTATGGGCTTATTGAAGAGAGCAGATATCTATGAATGTGCATCTTTTGCACACTTTGGCAAGTTTCACTTCCTGGCGGAGCTTGTCAGAGCTCCTGATAAAGCCTTCCTTCTCCATTATCACAGAGCTCCTCTGTGTCTCTCGCTTGTCAGTGTTGACGATTGACAAGATCTCTTTGGTGTCTTTTTCCATGATGGCGTAGGTGCAGTACTGTGTACAGAACCCAGAAATTGTCCATATGCCCGTCAACTATGATTAATGACAGATTCACAAGAAACAAAGGTTTGTTGTCAAACCTGAAGACAACATTGTCAGCACAGAATCGTTAGCCATTTGGCAGTGATGCTATGATTGACTTTTACACTCACTAAGTACTACAATGTTGTCCTTTGATTGCAGCCTGGAAACTACTTCTGCTCTTTTGTCATTCCAAAAGTCTTTGATTGAATTAACACAGTATGTGTCTTGTATTCTGAAAAAAGTTGACCGCTATCCCCCTGTTGATAAATTTGAGGAGCAGTGCAACTTTGGCGTAGTTGTTTCCAGACAGGATTATATGTGATGCCAACTTGAAGTCACCAGTTTGCATCCAGTACTTCAATAGGCTGAGAATTCCACTGCCGGACACAGTGATTGTTTGGACAGATCTGGAAGACAAAGAGTAAAAAGATAACATGTTATTTATCATTAAATGATAACTAGGAGAAGTAAATTAAAGACACGATTGTCGTGCATAGTTTGAACATACCCATTGCATGATGACAGCTGTTCCTCTTGACTGGGTCTGTATCTTGAATGAGGAGCCCGACATTCTGCAGATGTCAGTGGGTCTTTTATTGTACACAGTGGGATTGGAAGCACCAGATACTCTGCAAGCTTTTCCAAACAGACATGGTAAGTGATGGATGCAGGGTGACCGATGATGTCGTCTTCACTTTGCACATGAATTTTTTCTGGCACTGGTGGTGGTTTGATTGGCTCTGGGTCGACAATGTCATGCACAGTGTTCTCCATGCTGATGGACTGAAGAGCATCCAGGCATATTCTGCTTTTAATGGCACCATCAGTCCTGTATGAATAGAAATTGAATTGTTTTCAGATTCTAATTCTAAATGTGTCAGAAAAAATCAGCAAGGAGACTAACTGTCGGAACTTTCTCAATATTTATTTAAACACATCACACAGCTTATGAACTTGATGTAACATGATTATAACAAAATAAAAATAAAATACAGCATTGAAAACTAAATTAAAACATTTTTTGTATATTTTTTAAAATGTAGATAACTAGAAAATAGCACTAGATCAATTGAAAACACTTAAAAGAAAAATATAGGCTGTCATTCCAAAAATGAATATAATAAATATATTAACAGAACAACAAAGAAGTAGCCTCAACATTAAATAAATAATTAAATTAGGTCAGAATTCAAATAAAAATGGATAAATAAGCATGAGGCAAAACTGAAACACTTAGGATAATTAGTGTAAATAAACAGACCAGCAGTGAGGTAGCTTTACATGAAATAAAAACTCAATGAATATAAAATAGGCAAACATCATGAATAAACAAATAAATATTAAGCAAACTGAAACACTCACTGCAAATAAACGGAAAAGTAGCCTAGACAACTTTCTACGTTTTTTCTTAAGTCAGTAGCCTACGCAAATGAAAATGTAAATCACACATTTCGTTTTGCACAAGCATATTACTCACAGTTACATTCCCACGGCTTTCAGTTTTCTCATATTATGTGAAAGGAACACAAGTTTGTCCACATTGTCGGGGAGAAGTGAGCTCCGCGTCCTGCTCACAATGAAGCCGGCCTTGGAGAAGATGCGCTCCGATGGTGTGGACGTGGATGGAATGGAGTGCACACGCTTAGCTGTTCTGGTTAGCTTCGTGTAGCGCTCCTCATTTTTTTGCCACCACAGTAGCGCACCTGATTCAACTTTTGTTTTGTCCCCCAAGTATCGTTTCATCTCAATGTTCTGTTCTTCTGCCTGCAGCTCTTCATCTCTAGCCATCAACATGGATATTTCCTCCTGCTCTTCCCGCTTCTGTTTTACACTTTAGTTTCCAGGGCGAATGAATGCAGTCGCCAGTCATCAGAAATGAAATGTGCTGTGACTGTCATGTAACTTTCCATCTGGTTAGATGTCCATATATCCGTTGTGAGGCTGAATGCTGCACAGCTTTTAATCTTGTCCAGAAGTGTTTCTTTTGTAGTGTTGTATTTGCTTGTAATCGAGTGCATCACAGTATCACGTTTAGGGAGACTGTATCCTGGCTCTAGGAATTCAAGCCCTCCAGCCTTTTATACACAGGCCAGCTGCCAGTCACATAGATTTTGACTTAATTTTGACAAGACATGGCTCCAAATGTTTTTGTTTTTTTTCCTGCGTCCAATCGACCAATGAAATTTTGGTCGGCTAATGAGTTTTTGGTCGACCAGTGCTTGGTCGACTATTTGGGGGCAGCCCTAATGGTTTCCTCTTCCTCTGAGGTTGAAACGTCTCCTGTGTCCTCGCTTGGAGACCACATCCTGTCCTCTGCCCAGTCAATACTATGTTGAAGACAATACATGTTTGTCAATGACACTCAACAAATCTCACATAAGTTGTATGCCTAACACTTACAGAGTACAGAGTTTTGTACATGATTGAAGTCATTTTCATCAATGTCATCATTAATATCCAGTGATACTAAAAACAAAAGACAGAGAAATACACATTTGTAAGACAAACATTATCCCAGGATTGTGTGGCAAAAAAAATCACACACAAGGTATTGTTATCCAACTGAAATGAGTATAATTACCATTGATAACTGACTTACCTTGCTTCCAAAACTTGAATAGCAGTTTCCTGAGCTTCACAGAAACCAATACCCTCCACAGCAAAGTCATCATCTCTGCAGAAAATCACATAATTGAGGTCAAACCATTATCTGAACCATTCCCACAGTCTCCTCGCCTTCACCAAATCTTGGCTCAGTGACTCGGACCGGGATGAGGACATTTCACTCAGCGGGTTCAGACTCCTGATTCGCCTGGACCGGTCTCCGGAGATTACCGGAAAAAGCCAAGGAAGAGGAGCGTGTCTTTACGTCAACGAGAGGTACTGTAATACAGTGAAAGTCAGAGAAAGAATATGCACAACTGATCTAGAATTGTTGACAATCTGTCTTCACCCATTTTATCTGCCGCTTGAGTTTCAACAACTGTTCTACACATTGGTGTACCTCCATCCGCGAGCCAACGCTACTGATCTCAGCTGATCGCTGACGTAATGAGCAGGCTGGATGCTGTCTGCCCAACAATCGTTAAACTGAACTGAAACTGAACACGGTCTTAAATCATATGAACAGTATGTGACCTGCTCCACTACACAGAAGAGCACTATAATTGATCTGTGCTATGGTACAGTAAAAGGAGCATATACATCGATGCCAATGCCCTCACTGGATGCTTCTTATCACAACGAAGTGTACCTTATGCCTGTATCTAAACCCACCTTCAAGGACCAGAAAGGAGAGAACTGTCAAGAGCTGGACTGAAGACGGCATTACCTCTCTTCAAGCATGCTTTGAGTGCACGGATGCACTGTGATGCTGTTTCATCATACATCAATTTCTGTGTAGACTCTATAATTCCATGTAAAATTGTTGTCATGTACCCAAATAACAAACCCTGAGTGACTAAAGAACTCACAGCTGTAATCAATAAGAAGAAAAAGATTGTTTACACTGGTGACCCTTTGTAGAAAAAAGCTGTCTCCAGAGATGTGAGGAACAAAATAAGGAAAGTCAAAATTCAGTACAGGAACAAAATAGAGGAACAGTACTGCAGTGGTGACCTTAGAGCTGCCTGGCTAGGGATAAAACAGATGGCATCCATAAACCAGTACTCTGGCGAAACCAGGCAGCTCACAACTATTAATGGTGTAACTGATGCTGACCTGCCCAATGCTTTCAATTCCTTTTTTTCTCATTTTGAAAGGTCTGATTTATGCAAGATTTCTACATGGAGGATGTCTTTAAAACCTGAAAATAGAATTGCCATCGCAGAAAGTAAAGTTGCTTCTCTGTTCAAAAAGGTGAATATCAGGAGGGCGGCTGGTCCTGATGGCATCTGTGGACACACTTTGCGTCACTGTGCAGACCAACTCAGTGAGGTGTTCACAGTACTCTTTCAGATGTGCGCAGGGAGTGGGTACCTGCTCCCATTATGGAAGTCATCCACTATTATTCCAGTGCCAAAGATAAATCATCCAATACATTTTAACGACTTTAGACCAGTGGCACTTACATCTCTTGTGATGAAAAACGTTGAACAAATCTTAAAAGAAAATGTGGTCTCCTTAATTGATGGCAGATTAAAGGTCCTTTGGGGTGCAGGGGGCACTCCTGACCTCTTTCTATGACTCTGTGGTGGCATCAGCCATTTTCTATGGAGTAGTCTGCTGGAGCAGCAGCATCTCGGCAGACAGGAGGAGACTTGATAAACTTATCAAGAAGGCCAGCTCCATCCTGGGATGCGCTCTTGACCCAGTGAAGGTGGTGGGAGAGAGCAGGATGATGGACAAGCTGTCATCACTGCTGGTGCAGGAGTCCCGCCCCCTGCAGGTCACTCTCACAGCACTGGGCAGCTCCTTCAGCAGCAGACTGATACATCCTAAGTGTGTGAAGGAGAGGTATCACAGGTCCTTCCTTCCTGCTGCTGTCAGACTGTACAACCAGCACTGCTCCATATAGCCTATTGACCTCACCCTGTACCCTGCACTGTGCAGTATGTCTACACAAAGGTCATTTCTGTTTTTGCCCTATCTGGTCAATTTCCTTAACACCCATATTTATTCTAAAATCTACGCATAAAAAAACAAAACAAAACAAGAAAAACTGCTGTTAATTTTGCACTATATCATGTAAGTATTTATATATGTCTATTTCTATAATTGTATTGCTTATTTTTGCTATTGTTTCTGTTCTTGTAACATGTTTCTGTTTTTGTAATATTCTGTCGCTGCTGTGACAACTTTACCCGTCTGCAGGACATCAAAGGAAATCTGATTCTGATTCTGATTCTGATTTGATCCACTGCAGTTTGCTTATCAAGCTGGTAAAGGTGTTAATGATGCAAAACCATTCATTTTAGATAGAGCACTAAAGCACCTTGAAAAACCCAAATCCCATGTGAGACTTTTATTTGCTGATTTTTCTTCTGCTTTTAATAAGATGCAGCCCCACATTTTAATTGAACGGCTCGTCTCTTATTTTATGCTCCCAGATCAGATCTTATTGTTGTTTTTAAACTTTTTAACAGAGTGCAGCGTGTCTTCGTTAATGACCACATGTCTACCCACATCACTTGTAGCACTGGTTCCCCTAAAGGCTGTTTGCTTCACAAGAGGGCAGTCACTTGGTCAAATTCTCTGATGACACCGCTCTGCTGTCTCTTCTTCAGGATCCACAGCTGGATCATGGCTTGGCTCTAAATGATTTTATCAAATGGTGCGATGACAGCTTCTTGGATCTTAATGTAAGGAAAACAAAGTTGATCATTGATTTTAGAAATAACAGTGCAGAGCCTAAAAATAGCCAGATACATGGTGAACCAGATGGAATTGTGGAAACCTATGAATACTTAGGAACCATATTTGACTCCCATTTTAAATTTGACAAAAACACAGTCACTTGTCAAACGGGGACAACATTGCAAAAATCAGTCAGTAGTCCTACATTATAAATTAGGCTATATAAAGTGGCGACTATTTTCAGGACCATGGCATGTCCTTTTGATAATGATCCCGTGGATGAAGGTGCAGCTTTACTGCGCAGAGAATTAAATATTCGTCGGGAGATGATTATCAGACCGCGCCTCGATGTTCTTGCATTTCCAGACAGTTTTCTTTTTGAGCGGTAACGTTTCACCTCACAGTCCATCATTTACATATACAACCTAATCCGTCCTTACATTTCCAACATAACCAACCGAAGTCATGCTCTCACATCCCAGCAGATATTGTGTGTTGCGTTGCGTTTTTTGGCAAATGGCAGTTTTTTGTACAACGTCGGAGATGCAGAGCACTTGAGTAAGGCAACTGTACGCAGAGCGGTCAGAAAAGTGTGCCTCGCCCTGAAACGGCTCCTGCCGATCTTTATAATTTTCCCTGGACACAAACCTGTCAGAGCCATCAAGGAGGAGTTCCACAGGATTGCAGGTGAATGAATGATGAGATCCATTAAATTAATATCAAATAATATTCTGTTAATGACATTGTGCTGCAACCTCAGACTGGGATTATTCATTTGAATTTCTTTCAGGATTTCCCAGTGTGATTGGGTGCATTGATGGCACACATGTCCCCATCACGGCGCCATCACATAATGAGGCAGATTTTGTGAACAGAAAGTCCGTTCACAGCATAAATGTGCAGGTACATGTGGAGTGATTACTGTTTCAAAATGTTAGAGACTGCATCATAGTTCAACATCTTTCATTCTCTGCACTATCAAGATCGTATGTGATGCTGCCCACATCATATCCAATGTGGAGGCCAAGTGGCCTGGGTCGGTTCATGACTCAAGGATTTATCGGGAGTCCAACCTGAGCAACAGACTGCAACGTGGTAAACAGCCTAAAGATTTGCACAATACTTCACTTGTCTCCCTCCTTTTAATATACTCTAATGTATCCACTATACATTACAGGAGAGTTTGATGGCCATCTGCTGGGTGACAGGGGTTACCCATGCCAACCAAGACTGCTGACCCCTTACCCTGATCCTGAACCAGGCCCCCAACAGAACTTCAACCGGGCTCACTGCAGGACTAGAGCCCGGGTTGAGATGACCATAGGCCTGCTGAAAGCCCGTTTCCAGTGCCTACGTCAACTCAGGGTGACCCCTGACAGGGCCTGTGATATTATTGTGGTATGTGTTGTTCTTCATAATATTGCCACTATTAGAGGAGAGCAACACCCTGCCCTACAAACTGAAGAACCTGATGATGACCCCATCCACCTACCAGCTATGCAGGACGGCAGAGCAGTTAGAGACACCATATGCCGTCATCACTTTAGTGATTGAATCAACATCACCACCACCACCACCACCAACACAGCAAATAAATCAAATAAAGACATAATACACATTTCAATTGTTCTTCTTTATTTCCTGCAAATACAAGAGCTAGTTAAGTTAATGTTCCAATAGTTAATAGTAAACATAATTAACATAATTCACCTGTGACCATGCACCTACCTCTAACTTGTGCTCCAGAATTTCAATCTCTAGGTCTGTCTTCCTAATCTGACGATCCAAGTACTGCATTTCTTTGTCGGTTTTTAAATTTTTTTTAAGAAGATGAATTTTGTAAATTTCTTTGACTGGGAGCTGGGAATACATACATTCATACATTATACAGTTGCACATGAATTCAACAAAATGAATTTCTGGTGTTTGCTGAACATTCATCTCACTGTGTCAATCTGTGCAGTGGAAGCCGAGGGACCCTCCTGCGACTGCCCAGCCATGTCCTGTTAATGGATGAGAATGTGTTAATACTTCAGTGTAGGCTAAATGTCACAGTATATTCCACCAGAATGTTAAGAAATGTAAAATGGAAGAGAACTATCAGTAACATCAAGATGCTACCTCTATAGGCCTTTCTGGATCCCCCTCTGTAAAGGCAGCAGACACGGTGTCCTCGTACTCTTCATCCTAGATGAGTGATACTTTTCAGTATATTACTTACTTATTACTTACTGGCGTGAGGGGGCTCCATCAGGCAGATAGCACCATCAGAATCTGTTGGGACAAGATAAAAAAAAAAGTAATGATAGATAGATAGATAGATAGATAGATAGATTACATCTTATAAAAGCACTTGTGTCTTGGGGTGTTAGCTCAGAGGATGAGCTCCCTCCAGGGATTCCCTCAGCCACAGGCCTTCCTGAATTGTGGCTAAGGGCCAGCTCCTCTGCCTCCGTTAGAGGTGGCGGTGCTGGGCCACCACCCGTTTTACGGGCGTCCGCTTTCTTTCTGTTGGCTGAGTAGAAGTCTGTATTAGTTTAAATATTTAACAGAACATAATATAGATGAGAAGACATTTATGTTCGTGAAAACAGCATTATGTTGGGGATAACACAACTATACAGTCAAACAGCCACTTAATATTTACTTTACAATGTAAAACATGATCAAAATGAGATTATGCTGAGGTATTACCTGTTTGAACAATGTTTTTATGTTTCATCTTTAGCTGCTGCCAAGTGCGCTTCTCCCCGGCGGGATTGCACCTAAATGAAATAAATTAATAGGCGACCACTCAAGCAGATTCCCCCCGTAATATTATTGTGATCGCAAAGGAGTACACTAAACTTACGCATTGACGCGAGCAGCAATGTTCTCCCACGCCGTCTCCCTCTCTTTTGCTGCAGCAGCGGTGTTACACTTTCTTCTAAATATATGCTCAAACTCTCCGTATGACCGCATTAGGATCTCAAGTTCTAATGGGGTGAAAAATGTTGCCCTCCTCTTCCCCGTTGCCATGGTGACTCGTCGAATCGGGGCTCCATTGACGCTGTCTTTCTATACTTGTGGTGCACGCGCGTAACTCCAGGTGAAACTACTCCGAGTTGATCAAACTAACTCAAATCAGCTTCCTATCTGAGTTTCCTATCTCAGAGTAGATCAACTCAGAGGTCAGGGTTAGACTCAGAGTTTGTTGAACCTGCTTTGTGAAACGGACCTCAGAAAGCAAAATGCATCCTGAAGCAGGGAGACCATGTCATGTCCAGTGAATTTACTGTGATGCCCTCAGGGCGACGCTACTCTGCCCTCCCGAGGAAGACAAATCACTACTCAAATTCTTTTATCCCTTCAGTTATTAGGTTGATGAATGCCAATTTTAATGAGTAGGGTTGTGCTTGTCGTTATTTATTTATTTATTTATGTACTTGTATATTTGCACAGGTGCATGACATCGCTGTTGGGAACCATGAGTTGAACTGATTTACTGAAAACTGAGAGTTGAGTGTCAGAGTTGTATGTCTGATGAATGATTGTTGTATGGGTTGTGTTTTTTTCTTCTTTTCTAACTTAATTGAACTGGGAGCTGTAAACTGAATTGCCCATATGGGATAAATAAAGTTTTCTGAACTGAACTGAACTCAACAAATCCTTTTGGCTGAGACACGGATTAAAATTTACAGATACAAATCCGTTTGTCTCAGACATGGATGCAGATTTACCGATATAAATCACTCTGCATTTATTTGTGAACTGTGTTTTACGAGACACGAGTCAAGTGGCATTTTTACGAGTCACCTGCACCCTGCATTTGTGGATTCTGTGTGAAAACAGCACGGTAGAAGAGTCTCAAATGTATCCACACAAATAGGTGGAAATTCACAAATATATTTCCACTTAAAAATACTAATTTGATGAACAAATGATGACATACAAGTTGCAAATAAGAGGCACAGATACGGATCCAGCTTTGCGGATACAAATCCCTCTGCATTTATTTGTGAATAATATTGAGACTGTTCTAGCTCCATACCTTCCAGATCACAGAGTTCCCTCCACCTCTGGAAAGCCACTCCAATGTTTACTCTGGTTTTATCCCGGGCTCTGTCTAATTCTTTCTTTTATGCTTTTTTTTCTTCTGGCTTCCTCTTTTTACTCGTCTTTGCCTTGTATGCTGTGTTGACCTTGATATGACCTTGACCGAGCACTAGCATGAGCTGAGGAGGAAGGGGGAGGGTGCTGGTTAAAATGATGACATAGATGGGAGTGGTTTCTGCTCCACATTCGATGTCACATGACCTTAAGTTATTGCGAGAGCAAGGCGGCTGCAGAGCAGTTGAGCAGTTGCTTTCCAGGTGCTGTGTAGTTTCTGGGCTTTCCTCATCAAAGGTGTCGGTGTGTAGTATGTTGATAAGAGAATTCTGCGGAGGCAAGGCTGGGTGGAATAATAGAGCAATCTTTATTGAAAACAGATTTCAATTGCCAACATCTGTCCAGGCACGGCCGTTACCCGGGTTTCTCTAATTTATGAGAAAGTTCTGCCTAGGGGTGGGCAAAAATATCGATACGGCAATATATCGCGATACTTTGCCGCCCAATACAATAACGATTTTTCAACTACAAATATCGATATATCGCCGAAGAGCGACTCTGCTGTGCGGCGGGTGTATTTCTGTAGTAGAGAGAGTGGCTGAGGTCTTTACAAAATGGATGGCATGGATGGACTGATGATGGCATGGATGGCATGGATGGATTAACAACGCCTCCGCAAAAAAAAAAAAAAG
>CAEMYA010000342.1:309363-345864 GCA_903131615.1 Diplodus sargus | reverse complement strand
TGAATTATGCAGACATGCTTGTTGACATCTCATTAATTGATAGGATCCGCCTGGCTTGCTACCTTCAACCTTCTTGGAATGGATAAATGGGAGAATGAAGTGCTTTGTGTTGAAGATGAGGCTACTTAAACAGCGTTCACACACTCACTCACTCACACACACCCACACACACAGTGCTGCAATATTGACTGTTGTTGAAATGTTCCGAATTCAATGCTACTTTATGTTTATGGCACAGATGAACCAAATGTTTATACCCTATTATGGGGGGGTTGGCAGGTAGTCAGTTTGCTGAATTTAGTTCCCCAGTGATCAACTGAACCATTCTGGATGGATTAACAAGTTATATCAACTGGGTAATTGTTAGAAAGATGTGAATAGCTGTTGCATGTTTGTTCATCATCACGACAACAAAAGACGAAGATCATTCACCTTAAGGTTTCTACATACACACAGTGAAGGCAAATTATTTTATGCAAATAAGTGGAAGAATGTTTATTGTGTTGTTAAAGTAATGCCAGCAGTTTTGAAAAGGAGATTAATTTTGGCTACAAGTTTTGCTGTTAGAAAACATTGGTCAGGATTATCAGGAAGAGAAATGTTTGTGTTAAAAGTGACTATAGTAATTATTTTAAATGCAGTTAGAAAAAGAGATGTTGTCAATCTCAGCCAAACATCCTGTTGACAAAATTATATCCATAACCACAGAGGTCTGGAGAAATTAAAACTCAGTATGTTGATGAAAGACTATAGCTTTTTCAGTGAGTACTGCACAGTCCAAGAAGGACCGACTGTTTCCTTTGACATCTTCCAGCCTGAACTCCAACTAAAGCTCACAGCTCACATGTGCCCTAGCCACTCCTCTCCAGTTAGTTAGAACTGAAGAAGCCTCTTGGATGAGAGGTGAGTATTGGGATCCGATCCTGGCGTGATTGGCTCAGGGAAATTGGAGCATAATTTCCCTGAGCCTAAACCGGAGGCTGCAATCTGGTCTCTTTGGTGTACGGAGTGAGTCTGTAGCTGAATGGCACAGTCTGCGACTTTGACTGAGAGCCAGTGAAGATTAGAGTACACTTTCTTACTTCCCAGTGTTCTTTAATCCTGGCTCTTAGCTCATCCAGCTTGTTTTCCAGAGACTGTATGTTCACTAGCAAGAGGCTGGGTAGCGGTGGTTGGCTAGCGCAAGCTTTTAGCCTAGCAGGTAGCCCTCTCCTCTTACCCCACTTGTGTTGCTGTCTCTGAAGCACTATCCTGGGGTCAGCTAGCTCACTCGAGCTCAGTGTTTCGGGCTCTTCCCAGGGATGGTGGTGGTGGCGGTGGTGAACGCGGGGGCGGACAATATGTTATAGCTTGTAAATGTCCAGCAATTCCTGTCTGCTGTATGTTAGCAGTGCATGGCATGTATGCACAGCAGCCTGCAGCCACTCTGCCTGTCCACTCTCTCTAGCCCAGAGACACAGCTGTGAGCCAAATGGTTTGTTGTGTTTAAAGGGAAAAGTCAGCTTGCAATCCACTCACCACTGCTAGCAGTGCAGACATGGCAGCGCACATGCACAAGTGCTCATTACGGCGTAGGCCACTGGTGTCGGTTACACCACCAGCTCTGTGAAAAGCCGACATATAACCATAAATCAGCAGAAGCCAAGCTTAGTGAATGATATAAAAGTTCCAGTTTCTACTGTAGTGTATTCCATTTAAGTGACTGATTCACTGATCAAAATACTTTTGCACTGAAATATTTTTGAATCCTTATAGTTAATATTGATATGTGCAAATAATGTTGATTTTAACAAAGCATGTATGTGTTTTTGTACAGAAATCTGTGAGAACTGTCCCCAAGAAAAAAATCCATTCATACATTCAGGGAGCATCGTAAAGATGAAGGTTTATTAAGGTTCATTAAGTGTGCTTAATGAACCTTAATAAACCTTAATTAGCCTAGATTTTAGGTTAATTTATCTTATGCTAGCTGGGGGCCAAGGAAGCAGCTGTTACTGTGTCAGAATTTGATTCCAGAAGATTCCACTCAAGAAGCTGTTTTCTTGTACCATCTGTTCAGTCTGCTCGAGTTTCTAAGCCTCTGATTCTAAAATGTCCATCTGGCTCTCTCATACCATGTCTCTGTCTCTCTCGAAAATGCATTATGTGCCAGTGAAGCCTTGTTTCTTTATGCTTCCCCTCATATTGTTTGCCTGCTGAGCTTTGAACAGTGAAGGAATAGTAACACAAAGAGAGAGGCTTTTATACTGAAAAAAGCCCCGGATGGGTTAGGGTTATGTTAACAACCACAAATGGGCGCTCTTCTGAAATCAACTCAGAGTCGATTTCAGAAGAGCGCCCATTTGTGTTTGCTGAGTTTATTGTCACACTGTTGTTCCTACTAACAGTCACAGTAGTCATTTCTTGGTTAAATACAAATCGTAGCACTCAACTAACCAGAAACATTGGACTTCCTGCTTACACAATCCAAGGCATCATTGAAACTGTAGGGCCCAGAAATAAGAGCATGATTATTCTCAAACTTGTAGAAAAAACAGGAATATTCAGAAAAATTACAAAACCATTAACATTTTTTCAATATTTGTTGAAATTTCAAAAGCTCAAATATGTATTAAATATGGTTCTGATACCACTAAAACACTGACACTCTTTGTCCATTAACATACTGTCATACTGAAGGCCCTTCAGTGTATAATTGCTTTGATCCAGCATCCCTCGTGCAGACTCCACTGTCTTAACTGACGGGGAAAGGAGTATATATATCAATATAAGCAAGATGATGATTTTGGTCAGGAAGTAAATCATGCACAGTATAGGAAGGTAAAGTTCTGTAATTGGTTTAAAGACTGAAATATATAATGGAGGAGACAAACTTGATGGCAGACTGAAGAAGCAGAGCAAACAATTAATGCTATTTAGAACAGAAGCAGATGGTTGTTGATAAGAGCTAAAGTTGAAGTGGATTTGAATGCTGAGTGTTGTTCTTACACACCTGTGGAGATCCTGGGCCATGTTCAGATATAGCATACACCTCAGTGATGATTTAGCATATTATTACACTGCAGGGCGACAAAGACCTTAATAATGCCAGACCACATCTGGGGTAGCCCTGGCCAGCTGGCACTGTGATCAGATATTAGCCAGGTGTAAATGCAATCTGTATAGTTTGACCACATTCTGAGAAATACAATCAAACAAACATGTTGAAAGGTCACCTTTGCTTCCACCTGCTACCCCCAGCTGTTTGTCATAGAGCTCCACATGAGCCCCTCCTCTGCAAAGGAAAAATATGTAGAGCCCATAGTAGTGTTGCTTCAGGAAACTGAGTTTGTGGGCAGATTTTCGGAGATGACGTACCCAACTCTTGATGGTGTGCTTAATGTAGATACAGGTCAAAATTGATAATTGTTCCAGCATTAAATGTACCATTCATACAAACCGCTTTGTATTTGCCTGAGGTCCTATCACTGTATGCCAAATTGATTATTTTTTTTTTAAGCCATTTATTACCCGAGGCTTTTTTTCATTTACTTACTAAATCAGTGCTGGGTCACAAATGACACAAGGGAAACTGATTGCCTTTCCCAGTATTTATTTTGTTATTTTCCTGTAAAACAGACTTTTTTTAAATCAAGTTTGTGATTTATTTTGCTTTCAAATTAAATTACTTCTTTAAGGCAAAGATAACCTTTGATGGATAATGTTGTGTATTTCATGCACACAGTAAACACGACAGACACCAGACAGGGAGGAAGCACAGCCTCTGAGACTGACAGAGGTCAGTTTGAAGACAAGCAGCTGATATAGTATGGAGGGGATTTACAGTGGGTCTGACCAGGAATTTGACTCAGGGAAGATGATGATGTGGCAGACAGGGACATGACAGGCATGGACTGGCAGAAGAGAGAGAGAGGGGAATTGTTTCACATCTTACTCTGAGATTCCACTGCATGCATGTGCGTTGTGTTCCGGCTCCGGTACAGCATTGAGTGTTTTATTTTGAAAATTAACCATATGTTAAGCTGTTTCGGTGTGTGACTTCCTGCGCTCTGGCATTTGGCAGAAATAGAATACCTGCATATCTGTTCTGGCAGGGTCCAACACAGCAGAGCCAGTGGAAGTAAACACATAGATTAGACTGAAACCTATCAGCTTCGCTGTCGTGATAGAGCCAGACCGAACACGCATCTGGTGGAATCTAGCTGTAACTCTTTGAATTGAGGATTTGTTTCTACCAAACCAGAGGTGATTGTGGAGTTTGAATGACACAATGTACAATAAGATAACAAGGCATTTTAGCTTGTATTAGTTCAGTAAAAAACATAAACTTGAATTTAGAAGGTGACCTATGTCTTTCTTCTGTTTGATAAGGGAAGTAGGTACAAAAAGTCTATTGTCCTTTTGTGTGCTTATTAGACTTAGTTGCAAACACAACGCTTCTATATCTCCCAGCCAAAATGGGGGCTATCAGACTATCTCCTCTGGGGCTAGCTGATTAGCATGCTAACTTCAGTAGACATCTCTGCCATACAGTAATAGACGTCTTTACCATTACATCAACACTGTTCTTTCTTGCTCTCTGTTGACAATGTAAGTGAACAAATATAATCTTATTTTTTAATCTACTACCACTGTCCATATTTCTAATCATTGTCCCTTTAATCCAGTTTAATAGTCCTGAAATAAATACTGGCTTTGTGAAGTTTACTATTGGAACTGGATACAGTGACAGGTGTTAATTGAGTTTAACATGGTCATCTTTTAAGGCATACTTTACACAGTTCATGATTGAGATAGAACATGACTTTATTGACAGTACTGGTGCTGACTCAGGCTATAAGGGTCTAATGGTCCAAGTCTGGAGCAGATCCTAGCAGGAATCTCAAGTCATCCAGTTGATGGAGGGGCTTGGATTGTGGCAGGGGCCTGTGAGATAAGCAACATAGAGAATGTAAGAAAGGGCTATTTTATGAATGGGAAGAGAAGTGAAAGTGGGCCAGGAACCAGGCAGTGATTGATGGATGAGTGAAGTGGGACAAGAAGGGGAGAGGGGAGGGATGGACAAAACGTATCAGAGGAGAAGTGGCCTGCTTTAGGTGTAACAAAGACAGGCAGAAACAAAGGCAGTGCTGAAAGGCCACCTATTGCATCACTGATGCTACTGTCTATGTCATCCTGTAATTAATGTTCAAGCTGCATCAGAATTAGTCTGTGGAATTCAGCTCAGGCTGATGGTGAATGATTGATCAATCAAATCATACATCTGATCAAGCTTTTTCACTGAAGTCACAATGTTGGAACAAAAAAAAGCTTTTACAAAATGAGAACAACGTAGAAGAACATCACAATCACCCACAATCAGGTGAGGATAAAAGTAGTCAAAGGGGTGGAACACCAGACTGAAGTCTGTCTGAAAACATCAGCTGGATGTACTATAACAACATCTTAGGAAACTATATCTGTGAGAAGTGAAAACCTTGCATATTTATCCATCTTCCTCAAATCCACCTATGAGGCCTTTACAGTTGGAAATAACCAAAAGCAGCATTTTAACCCAGATTTACAGTAGGATTGCATTGCCAAAGCTGAATTAGAATCTTCAGGATCAGAAATCTTTAGATATGCTTTGAAGTACCAGATTTTTGGATCAGATGTTTAATCCAGTCCAATCAATATAATCCCTTTGAGATCATTCTAAAAATACCGGCCCCAGATCTCAGCAATTACTGGTAAGTACAGTGGAACCATAGGCCACGGTTGTGTACTTATAAACCAGAATCATCCTTTAAGATGACAATAAAAGACCCAAATCCAGCTTTTTCTTTTGGTATTTTGCTATACTAGACAGCTAATTTGTATCAGAGGCGGCATATTTAGCCTACACCCTGTGAGGATAACAGAAGGGAATGGCAGCAGCAGAGATTGTGGTACACTGTGGGAATTGGAAATAACTAAATTGGTGAAAAAAATCTGTGGGGGAGCACAAATAAAATGGCTGTTACCTTGTGCCAAGTACCATGATTGCAAAATGCTCTCAGTAATAGCAGTGGCACTTACTACCTAGTGCAGCACAGTTATTGCACACCGCCTATGAGGCATGATGATGATAAACCTTTCAGTGGCAAAGATTAATGGAAGAGAAAAGCAAAAACAAATGACAAATGTTATTCCCATGGTAAGCGACCTGTGTGTGATGAGTGATGGGACGAAGAATCACTGGCGGACATCCTCAGCTCAGAAATCAAGACATATCCAGTACTGGGCATCTTTACCTGTTTGTGAACTGCTGTCATTAACAACAACCTACATGCTCTGCAAACCATGTGCCACAGTCAGGGCTCCACCTGCTCTATCCTTCTCACAGAGATATGAGGAATAAAAATATACCTGCTCTCTTCACAGCTGCACATCAGAGATAAGTCATACACACAAAAATGACAGTAAGAAAAGAAGCCGTTTATTTGAATTAGAAATATGGAGTTTCACAGGTGAGGGGAGGCAGCTGAAAGCCTGAGACTCCACATGGTTTGAAGATGTGTGATGGGGCACAGTTCGCATTTCACTAAGCAGATAATTAAGCTCTCAGCATGAATGTTCAGCGTTAATTTAAGGTGGCTCTTAAAAAGAAATACACAAAATTGTCCTCATTTCCCTGAGTGAAGGTTTGAAGGTATGAGGTGTCACAACTTTGAACTGTGATTAACTGGGAAAGCGTCTAAAACTGGAGGCATCCTCTTTGTATTTCATTCATACTGTCATTCTGGGTCTGAATGTGACATTTTTACCTGCAATCCCCTGAAATATGGATCGCATTCAGAGCCCAATATTCATGCTATTAACTTGATTTGAACAATATTTTCTCTTCAAAGACCTTATTAAGATGCAGTGGTGAGAATATACTACAGGCAAAAATTCCATGCCACAAACGTTTTTAAGCAAAGATTTAAATAACTCTACTAGCCAAATGGAACTGTGATAATAGTACACATGGATTATCTTTTGCATAATAGACAGGCTTCATGTTCTTACAAGAACTGAGCTTTTGAATAGAAGCATTGTTAAATGATTCAACACGTCCTCATTCCTCCAACTGAATAGGTATGACTGTCAGTGTCTCCCAAAACAATTGCATTATAACAGTGACATACATAGGACTTCCATCATATGGTGCAGTTTGATTAGGCAGGAAAACTACTTAGGTTTATAAGTGGAGCCGAACCCGAATACGGTATTCGGAAAGGCACAAATAACGTGTTTTTTACGAATACTTATTTCGAACAAATACTTGTATTCGGTAACTCGGTGCGTTTTCTCATGAGACCACAGTGCGTGCCCGGATGAGTGAGTGAGTGACGTTCAGGAGTCAGGGGGAGTCGGGGGGAGGATAAGAGGTGACTGATACAGGCTTCTCCACACAGCAACAGAAAAGGCTCGGCTGAGCAAAAAAAGACTTAACTGTATCACTATTTTTGTTGAATAGATTTTTGTACCATAACTGGGTTCCGGAGGCAGTTTATAACTTTCGGGAAGCGGAGTTTGATCGGGAGATTATTCCATTATGCTGCATTAGTATTGACGTCTGCAGTCGGGTGCTCTCATGTTCGCTCTGTTTACGTAGCTCTGTTAGCTTGGTAATGTAGACAACAGGCTGTTGACAGAGTAACGTTAACGTTCGGTTAAAAGGCGAAAACAAGGCTTGTGTTATTGTGTCGAATTGTATGCACTTGTGGGAGTTATTTGGTATGTTTAAGTTACTCTGTCTTTTGCAGACAGCAAGATGTAGGCTATAGGCTAGTTAACCTTAGCATAGCTTCCCGTCACTCATTAACTTAGCTGAAACTCCCCACATGCATTTGAGCAACCAAATAGAAAAGAGTGTGGCTGCTGCTGAGCCATCTCTTGGTCCTCCACCAGCCAAAACCTGATGCCCTACTCAGTAGTGGAGAATAAAGGCTTTTGCAAGCTTCTCAATATGGTTGCACCTCGATACCAACTACCATCTCGTTGGCATTTCTCTCGCACGGTTATACCACAACTTTACCAAGATGCGAAAGCAAAAGTAAAAGAAGCTCTCTCAAAAATTGAAGGGAAATTTGTGCACTGCACGTCTGACATCTGGACAAGCACATTTTCCACAAATGTTTCTCTCACTGGCCAATGGATAGAATGCAAACAGAGTCCACAAGGAATAGATGAACAGAAACGTGTCACAGCGCTTCTCAAGATGGAGGTTCTTAATGAAGATCACACAGCCGCCAACATTCTACATCACCTCCAGGCCGTTGTGAAACAATGGCAAGATGATGTTGGAGCGAAGAGGCACCCATCTGCAGTCAAGATGGCCGACAAGGGCGCCGCCATATATCCAATCCATACCGGAAGTCCCAACCGGAAGTTGCTTGATCACCAAAATAAAACCAAAATAAAAGCCGCTATTTATCCGATCCATACCGGAAGTCTCAAGCGGAAGTTAGTTAATCACCAAAATAAAACCAAAATAAAAGCCCAAACAATCTCTCTAAGCGTGCCTATTTTTAAAAAAATTGCATTTGCTATCGAGCTTGGCAACGTGCTGCGGTGTCGGGCGCCATCCTCGTTGCAAGACTCCAGACCATGAGCGCGCGCGAGAGAGAGAGAGAGATCGATAATCAGATCTAACTACTAACGGGGAAAGAATGAATGTACGTCTTTATTACACTGCAGGGATCGAAATTAGCACAATTAAAGTAACTTGTTTGATTATGAACGATTTTATATTAATATATAAGTTAAAAAATATATAATAATCGAAAAAAGATGGAAACGAGCTGATCTCAAACAAACAAAGAGCCGTTGTGATCACTGGTCACAGTCAGATCACCTCCGCTCTCCTCACAGTTACACACGGGCTTGTGGCATTTCAACTGTCCGAGGTTTGGTTCTGTTTGCAGCTCTTTGGACCGGCACTGTCCGTGTCTGCGGTGGTTGTTTCCGCTGCTGCCACCTTGTCCCGCCTTCCGCGGTAGCTTTCCCCTCCATGTATTCTGCCCTCAGCTCCTCTGCCAGCTGCTGCAGGACTTTCCTCCGGCTCTCCTGCTGCTGCTGCTCCTTGAAGAAGATGCGGGCATTGATCCCAGCAGGTCGAGGATGTTATAGAAGACCGTCACTGGCCATCTTTCCGCCTTTGACGGAGTCCCTCGCATCTGGTCCGGAACGTCCACGCCATACGTGGTGTTGTTGTAGTAATCACAGACTCTGGTGTTGCCTTCGCCCCACTGAAGGTGCCCACACCTGTGTGCAGGTGCTCAGGATGCAGACATTCTTCCTCAGCTGGTACACAGTCAGAGTCGCATCATTTCAGCACCTTCCTGTTGTGAACAGCTCTGCTCGCTGTTTCATGGAGGGAGGAACTCCCGTGTTTGTTTGCCCATCGTGCCAAACAAGCTGTTTCACACAACTATATAATTATTAACTCACAAGTAAATTCACAAAGAGGCACAGCTGGAGACCGCTTATGGCCGAAACAGGTTAACAAATCATATTTTGTGTAATTTATATAAAAACTATTCCAAGTTAAAATACAGACACTTTTGGGAAAAGTCATGTAACAGCAGTATTGCATTTTTTCATTCAATGTTATAAGTGTTGGGTCCCCAAACCCCACCGAGTTTGGGGACCCCTGCTGTGAATCATTGGTGGTGATACAGTGCAGTATTGCTCAGATATTACACAGGATCTTGTTTGCAGGAAGCTGTCGTGCTCTCTCCATCTTTCCTGTATCTGGCCGAGCCTGTTTACCAGAGGATGATTTCATTAAGCACAGTACAGACTACCCACACATTGTTTGCTCAAAAGCATAATAAACTAAGAAACTAAGCTAAAAGAAATCAGTCCAGCTGGTCGTTTCCTCTCCCACCAGGGATCTTCAGGGATGAGGGGGCATCATGAGCAACACAGTGGCCACAGACAGGTGTGATACAACAGAACGGGGAGTTCCCGGGTCTGGAGATGTGTTCATTTTTATGTGTAATTAAATTACAGTGTTGGCCTTATTTTCAGTTCTAGCGTGAATGATATGTGTGAGCAGCCCTCCACATACACACACATACTCACACACACACAAACATTGTATTTGTGTTTAATAACCAAAATATTAATATTTACAATCAGTATTAATTGTAAATCAATGAAACAGTAACATTAATTAACATTTACATGTACTAATTTGATAGTAAGACATTTGTTGTGAACGTTTTATCAATTCTCTATTTAATTTGAGAATTCAGTTTATTAAATCCTCCATAATTCTATGCACAAAATGCATAGAATTATGTTATGTGTTAACCATACAGTCTATGGTGTAAACGTACGTGTTTTTAAGCTTTTATTTTGGTGATTAACCAACCTTCGGTTGGGACTTCCGGTATGGATCGGTTAAATGGTGGCTTTTATTTTGGTGATTAACCAACTTCCGGTTGGGACTTCCGGTATGGATCGGTTAAATGGCGGCTTTTATTTTGGTGATTAACCAACTTCCGGTTGGGACTTCCGGTATGGATTGGATATATGGCGGCGCCCTTGTCGGCCATCTTGACTGCAGATGGGTGCTCTTGGGGAAATTTTCTGTTGAGTATTTTGTCACATATAATGCCACTAACATGGTTAAGGCAATGGCTGATGGTAACTATGTGCACATTAGGTGTATGGCTCACACCTTACACCTAGTGGCAACAGCTGCTCTAAAAGAGTGCCAGGGAGTGACCAGTGTGATATTGATTGCTCGCAAGATCACTTGGTTTGAACACAGATCAAACAAAGCTGTGAACAACCTGCACAAAATCCAGGTAGAGCTTAGCCTTCCCAAGAACACTTTGGTGCATGATGTGTCAACCAGGTGGAATTCCTCCTTCCACATGCTCCAGCGGCTGTTGGAGCAGAGACGACCACTGACCACCATAAGTGCAGAGATGGATCTGGGAGGTGTAATGTCACACCATCAATGGGAACTAGTGCAGGCCATTGTGAAAACACTGCAACCATTTGAGGAGGTAACACGCACTGCGTGTGAGGATGTGGCTTCTCTGTCTTCTGCATTAAGAAGACTGCATTAACAAACTTAAAGGTGGATGCGGATGTACAGGCTCTTCCAGAGGCACTTAAAATGGTGACCACATTGCAGTCTCAGTTGGCTCAGTGCTTCCAGGCTGTCTTTGATGACTCCTCAGGTCATTACTTTAAAGCCACCCTACTGGATCCCCAATTTAAGAGCTTGCCCATGTCACTACTTAGTACATCAGAGTTTGACAGGCTCAAGGCAGATGTGGTTGCAGAGGTGGATGCAGAACTCAAAGCAGATGATGTTTCTGGGTTACCTGAAGCTGCCAGTTCATCCTCAGTTGAGAGTGAGACCAGTGGGCAAAAAAGCCTCTTTTGGGGGGCTATGCACAATCTTGCAAAACCAAAAGTCAAATCTGCCTCATCTGGTGCTATGACCTCCCTCAAGATAGTTGAGAGCTACTTAGCTGAGGACAGCACTGAATCACTGACCTCAGATCCTGCAGTGACCCTCTGGTCAAAAATGATGCAGCCACAGCCAGCCCTGGCTCATGTGGCAATGAAATATCTCACCTGCCCGCCAACAAGTGTCTCCTCTGAGAGGATCTTTAGCACAGCAGGAGATATTGTGTCCCCACATCGCTCCAGACTGCTCCCCTCACATGTGGAGGAGCTTGTGTTCATAAAATACAACATGGAGAAATTTAACTGAGAGTATGTTAGCAGAAGATATCTTCTTCCAAGTGAAGTATGGTTAAGTTGTTTTGATGAAGACATTTTGCACGGGGCTCCACAATTTTGTGAGCAAAAAAAGAAGAATATAGAAAGATTTAAGTTACATAATACATAAAAGTAAGAAAAAGTTAAACATAAAAAAAAAACATAAAACATAAAAAAAGAAAAAAAACTTTTTCTGTTTTTTGGCAGTCAGTTGACAATAGCAGGGCTGTATCTTTAAGTTTTTAACAGTATTATATAGAATCTCCCAGTCAGAGGTTGATAAAGTTTAGTTCTTGGAATTCTGTGCATTAGAAAGAACAGTTCTTTTAAGTATTATTTGTTTTTATTCTGTCTGTTTAGCGTCCTCCAACAAGGACGGGTGGTGGTGGGGTTCATAAGGTTCACAATGGTATTTTATTAGTTGTTGGTTTAACCATGATGGGGTAATGGCTGTTATGTTATTTTCTTTTCAATGACGTTCCTTGTTGCATGTTCATTGCTGGATTTATGGAAAAACATCAACCAATATTGCATATCCACAATTATTATAATGGATAATTAAAGAATACTTACACTATAATATAAATTTGAAGTGTAACGCAAAAAAAGAATTTTTCTCAAATACAAATACAATTACCGGCTGCTTTGCACACTCCTATTATGTATGTGACATTACTTCATGACTACATTGGTAGGTTAAAATGAGAAATACAATTTCATACTGGACCAATAGCAGTCTCCTGAATAAAGCAATGTGCTTGTTTGACCCGACTTCCTCCTGATACAGACTTTTTACTCATTACACTGCTTTTCTTCATGTCCTCCTGAGAAGCCATAATAATTACGACAGCTGCTGGACATTGCTGCCGAAAAAGAAATGTAAATATGGGTCTGACTACCTGCTTGCATTTTGAACCTATATGATAGCTTTCCTAATATAAACAGGCTTACATGATCACTAAGAAATCCTAAGAATGTATATTTTTTAGAACACAAAACAGTCAAACATCACACTGGATACTAGGTAGAAAGAAGGGAAACATGACAGGAAAATGGAAAGAAAGATAGCAAATAAGACAAGGAGGATAGAAGGATAGAAAGGAAGGGAATGGAATTAATAACGTAAAAAAGGAACGTGAAGTAAACAAAACATGATGAATCAAGCTAATTAAATGTGTTTTTGATACAGCTGGACAACTGATAATTGTGTGAAGTTATTAAATGTGTTAAAAAAAACAAAAAAACAAAGAGCATCAAATTCATGGTTGATGATTTATTGTGTCACAGTTATTTCAATATTTAATGATTTGTCAGTGTGGGTGGATTTTAATTTATTTGCTATTTGAACTGTTAGAAAATATGTATCTATGGTGCAAATGAAAGCGACAACAGGTACAATGGAGAGGCAAAAGCAAGACAACGCACTAAAAGGGAATGGTTTTGCATGCGGTGATCACATACAGTTGATCTCTTGTTATCCTTCCTGACTGATTCTTCTCTAGTTTTGTGTTCTGCAAATGTTCTTGTCACTACTGGTAGCACGAGGCGGTATCTGCAGCCAAATCAGGTTGCACAGGTAGTCCAACACATCCATACCTTCGGTCGCAAGATGGTTTGCTGTGTCTTCCAGCCCAGTGTAAAGAGCGAGGTGGAGTTAACAAATGTACAAATTTAGCAAGTGTTAGGCTTTTATGAAAAGTGAACAATTCACCACAAATTTATCTCATATCACCTCAACTACAGCCACAAATCCAGGCCATGGAGGAGCAGGCAGCTGGTGCACATGGCATACTGCTCTCAGCTCTCACTCAAGTTGCTTAAACAGTGGAACTTTGTGGTTTGGTGTTAAAATATCCTGTGTTACCTTCTAAATTCAGTCTCTGGCAAATATCAAGTAGCGAGCCTTCTAGTGTTGTGCATGATGCTTTCAAGTTATTTTCCTTGAAAATAAATTTAATAAAAATATATGTATTGCTCTTATGTTGTACTGTGTATCTATGTTTTTATAAAAACAAATAAACAAGCAAACAAAAAAACTTTATATACAGATGCCAGACTGTAAGCTTCCTGTCTGGGTATCTAAATTATGTTTTTCCCATTGTAACATTTGCACTCCTGAATCTACATATGCTGAATCCTTGAAGAAGATGCTGAAATTTAACAGTGAAATAAGAAGACATAGATTAGCTCTGATTTATTTTGCCTTGTATTGTTATCACCAGATCTGATCTGATCTGATGTAATAGATAGGCTTGGAAATTCAACCTTGAGCTGTTTTTATGTTGTCTCTCTTCTGTGCCTACCCACTGTAATAAATAGCTGTATAATAAATCAAGTCCTCCCTATTCTTGTGGGCCACTCAATATGTATGTGGTGTGACAGGCTAGGCTGAGACTCAGATCATATATCCACTGAGATGATGGCAGAATAAATCACAGATTTTACAGTAGCAGGCTTCCCAAGGCAAGAGAGGCCCTCACTCTTAGGCTCGCTTTCTTCCCCTGCTTGGATTTTCCCTCTTTGATTCTCTCTTTCAGGCTCTCTCCCTCAGGTTGGTCTATTTGTAATTCCGAAATTATGTCCTTCTCAGGTGTACAGCCCATTTGTTCTGCAGCATACTAGTTGAATGGTGTTCTGTGGAAATGTTTTACTCTCAATGGACTGTGACATTTATGTTTACATTACTTGTTACACATAATCATAATTGGCATAGAAAACAAGAGTAATACTGAAAAGACTGGCTGCCTCTGCTGGTCTGTGTCCCTGCGGCCACTCGATTTCTGTTTTGACGTCAAAAAACGCTTCAAAATCAGGAAATGGAAAATTACTCGATAACTGATTGTAGATGCTGTGCTTATGCATGAAAATTGGGAATTATGATAACACTGCTATTAAGAATGCATTGTTAATCTACAGCAGAGTTCTCAACGGGCCTGAAAATTACAACCCGACCCGACCCGGCCCGCCGGTTTTAAGCCCGAACCCGACGCAGCCCGACACACCAGTTAATTGTTTAATTGTTGTCTGCCCGATTAATTGTCTGCCCGAACCCGACCCCCCGCACGCCTGAATTGTTTTCCTCATACACTTGTTATCATGATCAGACAGACAGCAGACGGAGAGGTGACGCGAGCCAGGAGACAGGTGCTGCGTCAACGCCAGCAGCAGCACCCGCTGCAAAGAAGACACCGCGCTTCGACCAGTGGGAAAATTTATCTGGAGGGACAGAAACAGACGATTTCCCCACTCCTCGAAAAGCAAGGGTGAATTCACCTGTGGCAAGTTTGCTTTTAGCCAATTCCATCTTCTCCAGCCAGGCTATAGGCGCGAGTATACGTCACGCAGCGGCGTCAGTTCTGCGTCTGCTCCTCCCCATGAAGCTGGCAGCCAGACTCACTCTTCACCACACGTGAACAGCGATGATTCACAACAAACAATATATAATTTACAACCTGCAAGAAATGTGTTTTATGAAATATGTTTTATAAAAAAGGAAGCCCGAGGCCCGACCCGGCTCATTTGCGCATCTTTTCGGCCCGAACCCGACCCGAACCTGCGGGTCCGGTCGGGTTTGTCGGGCCGGCCCGACCCGTTGAGAACTCTAATCTACAGTAATATATTGTACTGTAGTATACTGTACAAAGCTCATACAGTAAGAAACTGTTGAGAATCCAGTCCTTTACAGTGTGCTCGTAGGGTGGCCCCTTTAAATCAGATTTTCTATGAGCATAGAGAAAATTACACTTTAAGCAATCAAAGTAAAAAAAGCATTCTAGTGCCTGTAGGAACACAAAAGAAAACAATTTTGACTGGGGGCGGAAATAATGTTTACATGTCACTTTCCTATGTGAACATTAAAACAGATTTTGTTACTCAAGTGTTTTTTTAACCTTTAATTATTCAGGGGAGGGTTCACTGAATGTGATGCTGCAGGAATTCCCTGATCACATTCAGTTGCACAAGCACACCTGAAAACTGCCCAGTGCAACCACAGTTTGAACCGTTGGCCACTGAGCATCTACACTGGAGCAGTCGGGGTAAGGGCCTTGCTCAAGAGCACCTCAGTTGTGGAAAATGAGGTTGGAGAAATCATCTCTCCTGCGCATACAGGCTGTGTAGGAATCCTTTCCTAAAGTCATTAAAATGTAAGAGATGTGGGACAAGATCTACAGTCCTCATTCTTCACAAAAATGTATTCTTAATTTCAGCCAAGGCTACTATGAGTCTGCAGCAGTTATTCTGACAAGTGGACATATTCCAAAATTAAAATATGTCAGAACCTTGCTTCAGGCCATAAAACAAAATAGGAATGGACACAGAGGGCAAAAATAAACATTAGAAACTAAACCAAACTAAACTGCTAGATGAGATGTGTAAGTCAGGTGCATCAGTGGTGTAAATGTGAATGTGGGAAGAGACGGTGTGGTGTAGGTGCTGATAAAGTAAAACAAGAGTTAAACAAAAAGGTGCAGTTGCTGGTGAAGGTGACGAGAGAGAGTGAGCCAGCCCAGTTAGAGGCTGGACTATCATATATTCCAGCACTGGGCCCATGGTGCTCCAGATCTGGCTATTACTGCTATCAGCACTGCATGAAAAGTGGGATTTTCGTCAGTAAGCGGCACTGTAGATTGTCATGGAAGTTCAGGTTAGCGACTGCACACGGCAATTTGCAGGCAACACTGAAAACTGCTGTGGGCCTTGCTTGGCAGTTGTTTCCCCATGACCCTCCTCCCCCTGATTCTAGGGGAGGCTTTAACATGTAAATGAAAATGCTGAGAGCTATACAAATGTAAATCAGAGTAGCAGGGGGAGTTTTACCTCAGGTGACCTTTTTCTAAAAGGTATTAACTTAATTTTAAGACATTCTCTGGTATAAGTAGATGAGGCCCAGTATAGCCTAATAATAGACCCTTCAATTTTAGCTTTAATTGATTTATTTAATGAAAGTATGCTAGATTAATAACTGTGTATGTCATTAGCAATGGTCAATGTTGTGTAAAAAACAAAATTATTTATTTTATTTTTACTCTCCTGTGACCAAGTTGAAGATAAAACGCCAGTTTTTAAGAAGTTGAAAATTGCATGTATTGCAATATTTTGAGATAAGTAAGATATTAAAATGAATAAATAATTTCTGTTTAAAATGTGTGACTTTAAAATCTAATTTCATGGGTTCTGAATGTTTAAAAAAAGTTAAAGTAATTCTTATTACGTGTGAGAGTTCATGACCTTTAACAGATTTTACACTTCCATGTAGACTGGAGCATGAGGAAAAAGAAGCCGAGAGTTAATGGCGTCGAGCAGCGAACAGTGGACTGTGTGTGTCGTGTTTTATCACTAACAGACTGTGAACTGTTGTCGGACGACGTGCTGTGAGTGTGTGATTTGGACTTTCCATTGCAGTCGAAGTGTTTGTGTTTTATTGGACAATAAGCAAGTTATAAGCAAGGACACGGAGGTTTATCGCTGCGAGCTTTTTGTTTTCACAGACCTCGCCACATAACTAATATATATATATGTATTAGGGCTGTCAAACGATCAATTTTTTAAATCGCGATTAATCGCATTTTGTCCATAGCTAACTCACGATTAATCGCAAATTAATCGCAATTCTTCTGGCACATGCTTCATGCTCTTAATACTTTAAAGAAACTTCTCTCCTCCCAGAAGTTCACTTATGTACCTGTCATATAAGCGAAAAAATACTTAAGTTATTGAATATTTCTCCCAATAGAAATTCCCCCAAATTATGCCAAAGCACATTTTTTCCAAACAAAAAATTGTATAATGACCAGCAGGAGACTACTGATGTGTTGAGTGATTTTGGTGACACTACGTATACTGAATAATAGTAAAGTTATTGAATATTTTTTGCTGTATCTCTTTTCGGTGTTGCACTTTGTGGACGGTCCCTGCGCCCTCGTCTCACAGCCAGCTGACCATAGAGACCTGAGTTAATGTCCAGACACTCGTTTTGATGAAAATACGGTTGTAGCTCGTTGTCTTCCCTATTACGGTAGTACAGAGTCGTTGTTTGTGTTTTAACAATGTTTCGCTTATGAGTTATTGATCCAGGAAGTTCGAATCAGTGAACATATTTCCAATTTTACTGAACTAAATCATGCCACAGTCAGTTACACATCACATCAAAACTGGCTGAGCTCGCTTTGCGTACCTGTGCTGTAAGTGTTGTTATTCAGTTTTGAGATGGTGCTGCTGTTTGAGAGGCTTTCACGGGAGATCATCGTGATGATCAGACTCCACCTGCATGAACCGCAGGCGCATTGAAGTTACTGTGAGTTACCACTGTGCACTTGAGTGGCTGTAATTCAAGGCAGGAACACTGCGCTGACCGGTCCAGGAGCATAGAGGCCACCGTGTTCTTCCCGAACCGCCAACCCTGCTTCTTCTTCTGATTCTCTTTCTTATTCTTCTGCCACTGTCTGGATCAAGACTACAGGTGCCGAAAATAAAGGAGATTTCCGGGCGTTTGTGGGGACAAAAATCCCACTTTTCATGCAGTGCAGCTTCCTCCAGCAACCTCAGAGAGGGACAGATAGAGGGTGTCAATAACAAACTTACCAAAACACTCAATAATCAGCAGCAGGGGCCGTCACAAATATTTTTAGTTCCCAAATTTCATTTTACTGGAGCTAATATAAGACAGATTTCAAAAATATGTCACCCAATTTGATGAGGACTTTTAAAGGCACAGGCAATTTAAACATGGTGGGTTTGTAAAGGTTGATGCTAATTTTCTTTAAATTCAATTAAATGTGACTACTCAAGTCAGAACAGTGAAGTCAAACGACCAATATCTTTACACAAGAATGAATCCTGATGGGGTTCTCTCTTGATACTGTCAGCTCTGCCTCCATGTGGGATTATGTGATTCTCTCTGCTTGTCTGAGGCTACTACAGGTTGTTTTTATCTTCTTTTCTTTTTCAGAGAGCATTTATTCAGCTAGACTTGTGTGTTTGTGTGTACTTTCCCATGTCCACCTCTGTCATTGTAATACAGGACCATAGGCAAAGCACTGTGCTATGCCCTTAGTTTAACATTTTGATGTTAATTGTTTTGAAGTGCACATGCCTGAGGGCACAGCTCAGCCAGTTGACTGACCTACGGTTCTCTCATATTCCTTGCCCCATTGTCTCCTCTTTCCTCCATCTTCTAATCCATGACCTCCAAATGATTACTTTATCAGGACACTTCTATTCATATAGTGCATCCGAGGTCAGGTTAGGTGAGCGTCTACTTGTGGAGGCTGAAACATACAACAGATACATAAATTACATGAAACGTGACATAAACTACCAACAGCTGTCATGTCAGTACAAAATCTTGACATGAGCCCTGCAAATCATACAGTTCATCAGGTCTTTGAGACAGTTTTTGTTTTGGGGAATCAACACTCTATCGATTTTAACAGGATGACTAGATGTCAGATTAGGTTACTGCAAGTAACTATTGACACAATACAGCAATGTCTTTTTACCATCTCAATGTCTTTTGTGACATTTTCAAAAGTTGCAGTCAAAGTAGAAGATTCCATCTGTACCATTTTTGGAAACAGATGTATCAACATTGAGTACCGGTAGAGTTTCAGGACATTGCTTAAACAATTCAGTTATTTTTCCAGGTACTATCTCATAACGCATCTCCTTGAACCGCCACCTTATCTTGATGGAGGGGTTTGAGCACCTGAATGATCCTAGCAGATATGTTGTCCGGGGCTTAATGCCCCTGGTAGAGTCTCCCAAGGCAAATCGGTCCCGGGTTCCAGTGCCCCTGATGATATAGAGTACAACAAGGACATTCACGTCGCCCAGAATGGCGTTACCGGGGACCCACCCTGGAGCCAGGCCTGGGGCTAGGGCTCACAGGTGAGAGCCTGACACCGGGACTTTGACCGCGAGACCCGGTCGGGCACAGCCCAAAAGAGTGACGTGGACCCGCCCACCCGCAGAAGAGTTCAGAAGGGGCCATGGCTATGCGATTTGGGTGGTGGTTGTGGACGGTGGACCGGATGGTGACTCTGGCCATGGGGACATGGAATGTCACCTCGCTGGGGGGGAAAGAGCCTGAGCTAGTGCAAGAGGTTGAGCGGTTCGGCTTACAGGCTGAGTGTAGAGTACCCAGCCTTCTTGGGAGGGGTACTCAAAAGTGCTCCAACTGGGGACTCTGTCGTTCTACTGGGGGACTTCAACGCTCACGTGGGCAGCGACAGCATTACCTGGAGGGGTGTGATTGGGAGAAATGGCCTTCCTGATCTGAAGCCGAGTGGTGTTCTGTTGCTGGACTTCTGTGCTAGTCACAGTATGTCCATAACAAACACCATGTTCAAGCAAAAGGGTGTCCATCAGTGCACGTGGCACCAGGACATCCCAGGCCAGGGGTCAATGATCGACTTTGTGGTCGTGTCATCTGACCTCAGGCTGTATGTCTTGGACACTTGGGTGAAGAGAGGGGCTGAGCTGTCAACTGATCACCACCTAGTAGTGAGTTGTATACACTGGCAGGGGAGGAAGGTGGACAGACTTGGCAGACCAAAACACATTGTGAGGGTCTGCTGGGAACATCTGGCGGAACCCTCTTCAACTCCCACCTGGGGACATTGAGTCTGAATGGACCATGTTCTCCACCTCTATTGTTGACGTAGCTGTTCAAAGCTGTGGCCGTAAGGTCTTTGGTGCCTGTTGTTGGGACCCACAGATGAAGTCATTCATTGCGGATTTCAAAATGGACTCTGAACTGAACTCAGTGTCCCAGAATTCCCCATTCATCAGACCTAGGTGCAAAATTCAGGTTTGAGCTACTGTTGGTCAGGGTGACAGACCCCCTGCTGATCAGGTAGTCAAAGCCCCAACGCTTTTCCTTGTTCTCTCTCTCACTGAACTCCCTCTACTCCTTCATCTTCGGATCTTCAAGGGCTCCTCTCCACCTCCCCCCACAAAGCTGCCTGCCCTCAAGATCTCTTCTTCTGGGCCCAACAAGCTGTGGAGAGCTGCAAGCTGCATTGGCAGCATGCCCAAAGAACTTCTCACTGCAGCGACACGAGGTCCTGCCAATCTGGGGATCTGAGGAACACCAAGCAGGTTAACATGGAGCTGATATCCTTGCAAAGGAAAGGAGCGATCAGGAGTTTCCTCCTCTGCCAACTTTCATCAAACCTTGCACAGAAAGAACAGCTTTGTTCAACATTGGAGCCCCAACCTTCTCCTGAAACCACCAGCACCTTTTCTTCAAAGACTGGTAACGCTGAGCTTGGATTAGATAGCATAGCATAGCACGGCTAAGCACAGGATTTTAAACTCTGGTTGATGTAATGTGTTCAACGTATGTGTTTGTTTACTGTTTGGTGTTATTGTGACCTCAAGTCAAGTTGTTGGTAGTTTGCTTTCCGAGACGGCTAATTTGACATTAAACATTAGATTTTGAACCCTCTTGCTGTCCATTTAATATTATACAAGACTGAATGTTGCCAAGCTCTACACTGTCAAGAAATCCTTCAACCATTACTAGCTGTTATGGTAAATTTGGTTGGAGTTATTAAGTTAATTATTAACCAGAGTTATAAACAGTTCAGTACATTTTTATGAGACTGATTTAGTAAAATTGCCATCTTCTTCCTTCTTCAAGGGTGGTGCCCCGAGTTGTAGTTGTTTATACAAGACATGTGAACTGGAACTATGACTGATAAAATGAGTGGGAATGTGGGACCAGAGCAGTTACTTTTCACATCTACTCTGAAGAACTGAAGGCAGACCAGGAAGAAAGGGAGTTACTGCCAACATCAGATGAGTGCCAGAAAAAGCTTCATGATCCTACCATAAAGGAATAGTATGTGTTGTTTGATGGAAGCAAGCTTGTAACGAAAGTAATTTGATTTTATCATGAGAAGGCCAGCCTATAACAGCATGTTTTTAACAGACTTTTTGAGTCTACAGACTCAGCTGATCTGATTGGTGGAAGAAGGCTGTTCCAGAGTCTTGCTGCCATGACTGCAAAGGAGCAGTCACCTTTAGCAATTTGTACAAGCTGGATTCACACATATTTCATCTGTTCTAAATGTACATTAAAAGGGATATTTTTCAAGTTTTTAAAACACTAGTCAACCTGGGAGTGGACAAATACACTTGCTTTATGCAAATGCATGTTAATTATTATTGCAACAATCCAAAACAATGACAAACACTGTCCAGAATATTCTAAGTAGTCACAGCATAGTGTACAGTATTACACTTGTATAGGTTCTAAAGGTTGACTAAAGAATGCAAATCTGGTAAATTGGCCTGAAAGATGCAACGACCCATTTCGCTATCGCTGTTGAAAGTTTTTTTTTTTTACATGTTGAGTAAGGCATCTCCATAACAAACTATTCAGCATAGTCTGCCTTTGGCGAGGGGGAGGTCTCATTGACAGTTGATGTAAATAACATTGTTTTGGTCGAGAAAACCATGTGACAGGGCTTTGAAGCTGGACCTACCTTTCAAAAGATGCTTTTCTTTATCCATTTCTGCTCAAGGAGGTTTATTTCTGCTGCCATCCACAACATAACTGCTGCATTGCCTCCTGATTTCCCGTTTGTATCCGGCATCTTATTCTTTCAGTCATGAACCGAAGTTCATGGCCATAGGTGAGGGTAGGAACGTAGATTGACCGGTAAATCGAGAGCTTTGCCTTTCGGCAGTCATAAGATATGGGGTAGACCGAAGTTTATCATATGCATGCGTCATCTTCCTCTGGTCATTGTTCCAGATAGAAACACTGCCTATTTTGCTCTCACACAGCTTCAAAATCCCATTCAGTCAAAGTTCTGTTGACATCTAGGCTCGTAACACCTCCCCCCTTAAAACTGAACATTTCTCCCCTAAAGAAATGTTGCAAGTTCAAAGATGCAATAGGGTATTTAGCTACCTATAGTCAATCACCCTTTTTCCTGTTGAACCACAGTCTAAATAAAAGCAACACTTCTGCACAGGACCAAAATCGAATCAGTGGGTTCCACACCCACAAACAAAACATGGTGGCCACCACGATGAGTAGTGAACACACACCAAAAACAGCAACTGTGGAGTGCAACAGTCACCACACAAAAGGAGTCACTGTATAGTCACTACTACACACAAATGTTGCCAACTTACACCTAAGCTGCAACCAACAAAAGTGAACTGCCACTACCACAACCACACATTACTGTAATGGAGGGTGTAACAAAAGAGACAAAGTGACCGGACAAACTGGGAAGCCATACCCACCACTCTGATCTGTGGAATGACGCCATCCCAAACACAACAATTAATACACTAAAGCAGTAACACCTACGTGACCACACCAAAAGTGGACTGCAACAACCACACACAGAAGGCATCACTCTGTAGTCACCACTACACAAATGTTGCCATCTTACAGTTTTGGTTGACCAAGGGCAACCTGGGCCCAGTTTCCTGAGCCGTTTTGTCCCGGCCCAAAGAGCCAGGTTGTGACAGTACGCACTCACGTTGTAATAATGATAATCAAACATTGATGCATTAAGAAACCTCTTGCTGAATTTGATAAGGAAGATTACACAGGTCCATCCATCCATCTTCTTCCGCTTTATCCGGGGCCGGGTCGCGGGGGCAGCTGCCTGAGCAGGGACACCCAGACTTCCCTCTCCCCAGACACTTCCTCCAGCTCTTCCAGGAGGATCCCAAGGTGTTCCCAGGCCAGCTGAGCGACATAATCACTCCAGCATGTCCAGGGTCTTCCTCGGGGTCTCCTCCCGACGGGACATGCCAGGAACACTTCCCGAGAGGGGCATCCCGGGGGCAGCTGGCTCCTCTCGATATTATGGAGGTGCAGCGGCTCTACTCCGAGCTCCTCCCGGGTGACAGAGCTCCTCACCCTGTCTCTAAGGGAGCGCCCCGCCACCCTGCGGAGGAAACTAATTTCCGCCGCTTGTATCCGGGATCTTATTCCTTCAGTCATGACCCAGAGTTCATGGCCATAAGTGAGGGTAGGAAAATTGACCGGTAAATCGAGAGCTTTGCCTTTCGCCAGTCATAACCTGCCTGAAGGCCAAATTGAAAGTCTGCCTAAATAACGCTACGACTTTGAGTAATCAGCATTGTTATACAATGAGTGAACACACAAACATTCTTTGACACAGAAATGATTGTCATTGTATGTGCCACTCTCTGCATCTCACCCTGACAAACTGACGGAAAACTAATTCTCCTACTCTCACTAACCCAGGGATTAACTGAGAAACACAGGTATTTAGTGAGTTCAATACCATAGTCTGTGTTTATTTGTTTTTTTGTTTTTTTTGTAACTTCTGCTCTTGATGTTCTGTTTGTGAGTTTTGCATAGCTAAGATAGAGAGTTAACCGATGTCCAGCTGGTTACAGAGCTGCTCAGGTGTTGCCAATTTTCATGAACCGACAGATGAACTCTTTCAAACTATGGATTATTCATTTGCATTGGTGCTCTCAAGATCAAACATCAAGCAACGTCATGAGACCAAAGGGGATGTTGGGATCTGCCCTCTCAGTTCCTCTCTTCTCCTGGGTCTCCTGGGCTCAACAGCTGCTAAGAGTTGCCAGCTGCTGTTCCAGCAGGCCCACAGAACTTCTCCCCAATGGGAACCAATGTCTTGCTAGTATGCAAGCTCAGTTAGCACTAGTAGCTGTGACACAAATGCCTGTTTTTCCATTACATCTGTGTGCATGGCTCTACTTGGTTTGACTTGGTGCGGCAGAGATTTCCACTAGAGCTGGGCTACCTGCTTAAGGGGGTGTCTTAAATTGATGACGCGCCGTTAATTCAATTACAAAAAACAGGACAAGAGAAACTTAAGCTAGTTGGAAGCATAGTATTGATTTGCAACACACAATTGTTTGAGAGGGAGACAGGTGCTTATTACAGGTTGGTGGCAGTTGCGAGACGTCACTCTAGCTTGCTTGGAGGCGGGGCGAGTGCGGCTTTACCCTACTCTGGAGCAGCTCCATCATGGGTATGGATCAGTGCAGTAAAACAAGGACTGTTCAACTCTGGGATTACAATATTCACCTGTTTGGCTCACCAGCGAAGAAAATGCCAGCACCCCTTCCTTTAAAGACTGTTAATGTTGAACTGGGCCTAGAAAGCACATAGCATAGCATGGCTAAGCACAGATCTTTTTACTGTTAGAGTGTGTGTGATGTAATCTCTGTATAGTCAGGTATCAGTAGTTGGCTCTGCCACATAATTTAGGTGATGTTGGTTAAGTTATGCTTCACTAACAAACTTTTTTAACCTGGCACTGACAGCTCACACACACACACACTCTTTCTTCAGCCTAGACCATATCATGCCTGCATGTGATATCAGTGTGCACATGGTGAGAGTGCCACTATTGTTTCGCTGTTCTCATAGAAACATGTGGAGGGTGACCTCAACCCTTATATGTTGGACTTCCCTTTGTTCAGCCATTTTGTTTAGTTTTTCTTGGTCCATGCCATGCGGCATGGCGTCTTGAACGCTCGCCACCATTTTGGCACACACACACACACACCAACAGTTGATGGAAATTTTAGTTCTCATTATCAACCTCATCGCAGGGCCCTTACAGAGGCCACCACACAAGGTGCCAACTGCACATCAGGAGCAATTTTGGGGTTCAGTATCTTGCTCAAGGACACTTCGACATGCAGCTCAGTTCCACACCAGGGGGAGCCGGGATTCGAACCAGTGACCTTCCGATTACTAGTCAACCTGCTGAGCTACAGTGAATTTTAGTTATAATTATTAAAATCAATTATTGAGTCCCAAATTCACAGTTTGATAACTTTTATAAACTAAATTATCGCACAGTATCATTTTCATTCTACAAGGGTGGTGCTACGGAGGCAATCTTAATGTAAATTAGATCTCATTATTTAATGAAATCAATGATTTTCTCTGATAAGCATTAATTACTAGTCAAATGTATTGAGTTATGAGGCTGAATACCGTCCTGAAAATCACGGTAGGGACCCTTGTTAGCCCATAAGGTAAACAGTGTTTTCTTGCTTCCTCTTATCAGCCACCTTCCTGCTTATCAGTCCACTCTTGCTACAATCTCTGTCAGTCAACCTTATCTTTGCAGTTCTCGTTTGTGCCAGCTGTCATTTCAGTGCATGTGTTATAATTTTCCATTTATAATTCATTAAAATGCAAACTAAAACTAAATTGCACTCATTTGCATCAGGCATCTTTAGGGACATGTTTGCGCTGTTATATCATCATATTATGGACAGAGTGACTTGAAATTTATGCAACTATCAGTGGCCACAATCCATACATTGTGAATTTTCTCAGTGTGTCAAACTTCAATTAATATATAATTATTAATTAAAACAATGTAATTAATACTTCAAGCACCTACAGAGAAAATCAGTCAGATGAGAACTTGAAGAGGTGAGCATCAGATATGTCCCCCCGGTAATGCAGATTATTTATGGCCATTATGAATTTCCCAGAAAACCTGATATGGAGAGGGCAGAGAAGAGTACCGGCAGCTCGAGAATAGTGCTGGTACCTACGAATTAGTCATGGTACACCAAAGAGTAAAAGATAGAATTTTCAGTCTTGTGTACCAGTAAGTACAGGCCTATTTGGAGCACTGACCATACCATCATTTTCATACACGCCAGCCTAACAACTTTAGGGTCTCTGAGCTGTCTTCCACCTGAAACACAAACTAAGTAGTAAAATACTTGCAAGACAAGACAGAGAAAGGTTGACAGGATCTCTCCTCCCTCAATTATTGTTTTTGTGTAGCTGTGGTGTTAAACGTGAGTTGTCCTTGTGCTGAAAACGTGCATCACTCCCTGAGACGCAAGAGGAAAGCAAAAATATATATTCTTCCGAAGGAAAATGACAAAAATAAGAGTAACGCACAGTGACTTGAATGAGTTGCTTGAATCTGATTACTGGTTTGGAAATATTAACACGTTAGATTACTCGTTACTGAAAAAAGTGGTCAGATTAATGCGTTACTAAGTATCATAAGAGATAAGATAAATTTGATGCAGACATATTGGAACTGACAATGATGGGGCTGGGAAGTAGAGCTGAAAAGGTAGACAAGAAAGTCTGGTAAATATAAGGTGACCAGACATCCCTGATTTCTGGGGACAGTCCCCGATTAGGCCGCCCTGTCCCCGGTTAAAATTGTCCCCGAAAATGTCCCCGATTTGAATGGGAGAGAAAAAAGTTGTGCGCAGGCGCAAGCTCCAGTTTACGGTAGCCAGTTAAACTAACGTTACGTTATACCTTGCAGAGTTGTTTACGTTTGCTTGCTGAAGAGCAGAAGACAGAGATAGGCGACTGTGTTAAGGTAAGTTGTGTAGTATGAACCCATTTATTTTGTGAGCTTGAACTAGACTTGGCTGTGTGTAGGTTAGGTGAGGTAAAATAAGGATGATTCTAGTACAGTGCATCTGTTTATCTGAATTGAAGACCTGAACTGAAGCCACAATGCTAACGCCAAACTGTCACTGGTAAGAATGAAGGTGTAATGTGTGATTAGATAATCATGAGACATAATCATGACAATAATAATATTTCTTTATTTTGCTCTGTTGTAGAATAAAAATGTAAGGAAAGAGTGATGAGTGAGGGAAAGAGAATACTAAGAAAAGAGCGGAAGAGTGTAAGAGGAAGCAAACTGAGTAAAGACAGGAGAGAGTAAAGGAGTGATCTGAAAAGATAAAGTGAAGAGAGAGTAAGGAGAGAAGAAAGAAGGGTTAAGAAAAGAAAAGCACTTTAGGAGAAGAAATTTAAGAGGATAAGAAGTGAGACAAGGTGAGGGAAGAGAAGCAGGCAGGAAGATTGCTCTGTCAAAGAAACGCAAATGCCATTTTACTGAAAACATCCAAGAGGAATTTCCATTTATACGGCCCTGTCACCAAAGGTTTCTTTGTTAAGGAACAAACTTCACTTACTGTTGCATCTGTTCAGTTTTGCTCATGTTCTCCTCTGCTGTTATTCCACCCAGGCCACAGAGGCTGAGGCTACTGAGGGAGAGGACTGTGGTGGACCTGCTGAACCAGCTGGGTTCATGGATCCAGACATTTAGGACCAGAAACCATAGAGCAATTGTGTTTGAAAAGTGCAAAAATTCCCGAGAGTGGTGTGAGATATGGTCATAAATATAGAATATGAGTTTAAATAAATAATCGTATAACCTGTCATTATTCACTTAAATATGATCGTAAATCTGTCAGCTTCCCTACACTTCATAGTGTAAGGTAGAGAGAGCCCCTTCAGTGCGTCGTTATCCAATCCATTCCACTTGTTCATATAGAGAACGCCGACATCACTGAGAATCCAGTCCACGTTTTTCCTGCAACCTTGCTTGCACTCGGTACCTGCAGCACGTGCACCTAGAAGCACACAGAGCGGCTAGAACAGCATGAGGAGAGGAACGTGAATGAAGAAGAATGGATATAAGAAAGTTTATCAAGAAAGTAAGTATTCATCACTGCTGGTAGTAACAATCAGTTAGCTCCAGCTAACAGCTAACAGCAGAAATCCCATGTGATTATTGAACCAAGTGCTCCCTGTTTGACAAATAAGAAACGCTGCTACTTAGCAAGCTAGTTAGTGTGAACTGCATTGTGAAGGCCCTGGTTGTTTATAGAGTTAAGTGTGCACTCTTTTTACCATACACTATCTTTGGGGTGACTTCCTTCTGGAGCATCAGCTGTGTCTCTCACTTTACACATGAATGCACACCATGAAACAGGAGCTGAGCTCATTCACGTATGATTATCATCAGTGGATAATAATAATAATAATAATACACTAATAATAATCAGTCCACCACCCCTACTGACCTGTAGGAGTCAGGGCAGAGGAGCACAGGGAGTGAGAGGGGAGAGACCTCTACTGGAAAGGTGAGTCTAAAGGATTTCACAGGATAGAGTCATAGTGATGCAGACAGTCTTGGAATTTTATGGAACTCAATATGAATATGAAATATGAAACATTTCAGTCAAGGTGCACCATATAAGACTTATTTAACTTGAGCTTTTATTGAGGAGAGTAATGATTAAAAAGAGGAGAAAGCCAAGATACAAAAGCCAAATTAGCCCGACCCAAATATTTTCAAGAGTATCTTAATATTTTACTTACTTTAATTCAAGTAAATAAGTAATATTTTTCAGGGCTTGAAATTACAACCAGGTTAGTCACCTATGTGCCCAAAATGTAATCTGTGCGACTTCAAAATGTTTGGGAGCAAACAATGATTGTGTTGTGAGGCTCACAACACAATAAAGCTGTACACATACTGTTACTGTGCAAACCTGTGTTTGTTCTTGTACTGTATTAAAAAAACAGACTGAAATAATATTAATAAATAATTTCTCAGTCTTCGTTAGCTGTTTGTGAAATGTTGTGCTTGTGCGCTACGTTCGCACAAGCCCCAGTTATGTATTTCATAATGATGACATTAATTTGAATTTTCACCACCGTGCTGAAAATGTCCCCAATTTTCATTTCAGAAATCTGGTCACCTTAGGTAAAGAAGACATTATGCAGGCAGGCAGACAGACAGACAGCCATGCAGACAGAGAGACAAAAAGACAGATGGAGAGACAGACAGACCTGTGCCTTTGGGTTTACTTTTTCAAGTTCTAGGTTGAGGACAGTTATAAATGTTAATGTTAGCCCACTGTCGTCATTTTTGCATTAATGTCAATTTCAATGTAAGCTTCTAGCTTACTCTCACAAGTGGCAGGTGTTCTAAGAAAAGAAGCAGCCAGACTTAAACATATTTTCTACGGTTGCTTATAGAGGATCAAATGAAGCTTGTACACATTTACAGAATTTGAACTTACATTCTAGTCAAGATCCCATGGTTTTCCAAAAATAGAAACACATCAGGCTGAATAACATTGAAGTGTGTAGGCTACTGGATAATATAATGATCAATACATTTTGACACATCTCAACACATGCATGTTATGGCACTGAAACAATGGCATTATGGCATTATGGCATTGAAACAAGCAGATACAAAATACATATGTAACAAACTAACAGCCCAGAGGCCACTTTAGATGCTAATGGAGGCATTTGAAGGGACCCGTGGGTTGCAATTAATTGCTAGTGGCAATAATTACTTAGCTTTTGTCATGCTTAGTTAGCAAACTTAGGTTTTTGTAATTACACCAATCTGCCATCACTGAAATTCTCAAAGCATAAACGTAAAACATGCTAAAACGCATAGTTGGTAAAGCATTCATATCTTGCTAGAAAATGCAACCATAAAATGGTTATTATGTTACACTGCTTGGAAACTTGTAGAACCCAAAAGCCGACGTGAGGCTGGATCAGGATAACAAGGCAATTTATTGATCTTAAACAAGATTTCAGCAGGTGAGGGTAGAAGCTATGTAGGCTTGAGTCTGGATCTGACAGGTGGAGGGAGGAGAGGCAGTTCATGGTGGTGCTGGGGTGCTGCGTGGTGGGCAGACGCTCAGAGGAGCGCAGGGCAGGCTGTGTGCTGCAGAGGTGCAGAGAGTTGGTCCACTGGAGCGGAGTCACTGGTAGTTCAGTGCACAGTCGATCGCTGGAAGCAAAGCAAAGCGAAGTTAGTTCTTGCAACTGGAAACATGAAAATACTACAGACAATCTAGGAGTCACTGTCAGTCGAGCTGTATGCCGCGTATGATTAAAGAAATCATGTGGCAGCAGGTAGCATGGAGATCAGGGCTTATAAGCAGACGCTGATTGCCAACCTGCTGCAGGTGTGTATTCCCTCCAGAGACCACGCACCATAACACAAAGAAATCCACTACAGAATGAGATTGCGACAGAATACATCCCATACGGTGACTACACAGAGCCGAGATTTTTATTTTTTTGAGTGTTTCTAGAAACTCTGAGTTTTTCAATGGTGTTTGTAAAAATGGCTGATGTTTGACTTTAGATACAGTACATCACTCCTCAAGAACAGGTTTTCATTGGTGTTCACCTAATAGAAAGATAATATAAACGCAACAGTTAGCTAATTACAGCCACACTTATTACAACTGCTGTACTGAACAATCTGACCAGCTAAACACTTGTTATCTGAGTTTACATGTAATGAAGTAGTTAAACCATCAGTAGCATAGCTTTGTTCTCATGAAAAATGTGTAATAGCCACACACAACCATCTCGTAGCTATGTGATAGACACCCACACATATTCAGACAGACACACCCAAACTACTTCTACCTTTTCCATTGTGTCTTTCATCTTTACTTCACTTGATACACACAGTTTATTACTCTGCTGATACACACATGCACACACAGCATAACTCATCGGCAACTGTCATCCTCCCAGGGATTTATATCTTAAGAGAAGAGATTTAAAAGGTGAGACCAGTTGAGCATGATGAGGGAGACAGCTCAAATGGGAGCAGGGGATGATGCACGGTTCATGTCATTCCTTCCACTATTTTCCTCATCTTACATCAGAAACCATGACATCCTTCTCATATGCCTTTCAAATTCAAGTTGTGCTTGACTGAATAGTTTGAATTAACAGAATTTCTCCATTCTGCTGCAGTTAATTGATTTCGCAATACACACATGCATGCCTGCATATTAAAGGATAGTCCCCTGTTTTATTCATGTGATGTTCCAATAAGCTTGTGGCCTGGTAGTAATTTAAGACAAGGAAAAGCTAGCATGCCAGTGTTGGGTATTAATATGTGACCACAATGTATTTGGTACTCTCTTACACTTTACTGATGTAATAACAGTGTTTTCTTCTTTTGTTTTATAGTGTTATAGTTGTATGTGTGCACAGGCCATAAAAAAGCATAAAAACAAAAACTGAAGGAAAAACATTGACAAGAATAAAAAATTTTTAACTACGTCGCCTTCTCAAACCATAGGAAGCATCACTTTTTAAAGGGAGTTGCTTGGCATTTCATAAAATATACTCATTAGGTTGTTTGTTTTAAACAGAAGAGGTATCTGGACTCTAAAAAATAATACAGGGGACCCATTACTACCACTTGATTAAATACATAGTTTCAAGATAAAAATTCAAATGTATTGATTTAGATTTAGATACATTTTTGCAAACCTTATTTTGATGAGTTGTGTTGACACCATAATGTTGGTGGTTACAACAACTTAAAATTATGTGTAACTCAAACTACATTTTCTGTGTTGATTGATTGAAAACTAAATTTAGGTTGTAGTAACTTAATAACATTTTTCCACCCCAAGTCCCCTCTCCTGTTTCACATGCCTGGACAAGTTCAGTCAGTAAGCCATGTGTTAGAGGACCTGAACAAAGTCAACGGGTGTTTTCGAAGTGAGTATCATTTCCTTTACAAATAAATTCTACTTACGCAATGAATTTGGGCATACTCTGAATTGTGATGTGACCAATATTGGACTTGTGTATGAAGGTTAGGCTACACCTGCTGATGCTGTTGATGAAATGTGTTGTACTACAATGCTAATCATATTTAGCAGTTTAATTTGGCCTATCCTACCCTTTAGTTCAGCATAATATTAGATTAATATGACAAATCTGCTCAGCTAGAGAGGGCTTTTCAATTGCCTGTGGGGAGGAAAAACTTGATTAAATTTTTCATTGCCACTGATAGCCTTGTAGTTTCAATGTGGGCAAATTGCTATTTGATCGAAATTAGCGGCATTTGGACTGTGAACATTTCTGTAAGAGGGAAAAAAGTACCAAAGGTGGAGTGTTTCTTTTTTGTGTTCTTGCTAATTTAATCCAGTGTTGCTTTATAAATCTATAAAACATCCAGAAAAAGATGTTAAGTAAAACATTTGTGCTGTAGACTATTTTGGTTACTATTGTGATACAACTTAAAGGTTTATATTTTTCCTGTTCTTAGAGGGCTGCATTACATTTTTTCTTAAAATGTCATTATGTGTAAAATAATGTTTCTGTGATTCTGTCAGTATCACACAGAGCTATGTTTATCTACCTGACGCTAAGACTTTTCTTCAACAGATGATGCTATGATACAATGACATGTTTTCTTCTTTTTCTTAACTGTTATCAGAGAAAAGTTAGAAACATTTTGATAAATGTTATTTTTGTGAAACTCGCTTATTTAGATTTTACAGTGTGTAAAACTCGCAACAATTACCTATCATGCATAGCAAAAGTATGATTACAGTAGTTTATCGTGAGACATTATTAACAGTGTAAAGTTGCCAGTGAGCTTCTGGTTTGGGCCTGGGGGGTATAGAAACTATGCCCATTGCAGGAACACATCTTTTGTGTCATGCCTTTTCTATGAACTATGAACTGATTACTTGTTCTCTGTAAGATAAACATCGTTTTATAGTTTATCTGACCCTGTGACCCCTTGTACCAGGAGGCTCCGTCCAGTCCTAACATTAACTTTATTTTCTTTGTAATAAAGAATTCACCCTTTAATTCTGCAAAGCCAGCAAAAATGTATTACTGTCCTGCTGCCTGTAGATAGATGGAAAACTTTTATCTATAAAAACAGCTGGTAGTGCACCAAGCCATGAAAAAAAATTCATGTATAAATCAGTGAGAATGCTTTATTTGTGAGAATACACAACTTCAACCAACAGGTCACAGAATGATAAAACTAACCACAGAGCCAAGTAAACCTTCAACTTGTGATTTTTTCAGATAAGAGCACTGATAGTCTGAACCCACTTCCCACTGGCTGTTTGATGAAACTGTCTATTTAAGGGAGCCAAGCCCTGAGGTCAGATGCAAGGCAACAGACGGATGGCTAAACTGCCGAGAGCCTTAAAAACAGACGCCACACAGACACAGACACAGACACACACACACACACACAAACATCCCCCTGCAGGCTAACTAAATGGTCTTCTTCCTCTCTAGGGGTTCTCTATCCCTGCTGTTTCACCCTCTGGCATTTCACACACACACACACACACACACACACACACACACACACACACGCACGCACGCACGCACGCACACACACACACAAAATGGTTATCAGATTTAGGATCAGCCATTTTCAAAGTCAACAGATGTGAGCCAATTGAGGATAGATTACAGATACACTCCTGCTCTTTCACACGTGTAATGCAATAAGAGCGACAGGGCAGCACACATGGGGATAGATATGCACATTACTAGTTTACAAGCTTGTTGCTTTTTTTGTTTCATTTTGAGTAATCTGCACCTTCACACATGCTTCTTTTCACATGCATACACACAGCTTTCCATTAGTCCCACTTCATTTTTTATTTTATTTTTACCCCACTCATGGCTGTCAATTTTACTTAAAAAAGAATTCCCTTATTATTTTATTTATGGTCAGTACTTTAATAATTTACTGTCTTTAAGTTTAAGGTTTTGAGATATCCCAGGACAAATCGTGTGGTGATCCACCTACTTTTCCTCTAGCGCCACCAGCAAGTTGACATTTATTTAAATTTTTTTTGTGAAATGGATGGGTTGCATGGAAGTTTTATAAACAGTTGTGTATTTACCTGTGCATGGTTGTGTATGCATATATAGATGTGTATATGTACAAGTGCATGTGAATATAGATGTGTATATGTGTATATGTTCAGATTTGTGTATACAGTATGTGTATGTATGTACAAAATGGCCCTCATTTATCAATCTTGTGTGAAAACGGGTGCAGATCTGTGCGCAGAATTGGTCTTACGACGGGACACACGTGTTATTTATGAAACATTCGTATCTGATCAATTCCAGCGTACGAATGATCGGGTCTTGATAAATGCGGCGGCTGAATTTGATCGTCGTTAACATGTTACGCCCTTAAATATTCCTGGTTCGGAGGCCTCGCCCACTGAGGTCAAACATGGAGAGAAGAAACACTGGCAAGAAGAAAAACTTTTCCGAGATGGAGATCGGCATCCCGGCAGCGCCGGCACATCAAAGGCTCCATTCACTAATGAAATGTTGTGCAAAACTGAACAGGCCAAAATAATATGGCACACTTTCTCTGGGGTATACAGCCGAGTTCCCCCTGCTGGTCCGAGACAGAGCCACCTGCCCTTCAGCACCCCGAAGCAGCTCCACTGTGACCGTGTGCGTGTGTGCGCACTGTTGAATCTGCGTTCCTGCTCTGTAGCAGGTTTGATAGCGGGGTTATTAGGTATTCCGTTAATTAGTTGTCATGTTATCATATTTTATTTCACAAAAAAAAGTTATCAGTAAAAACGTGGGCTTTTTTTAATTAAAAGTTTTGTATTTTGTTTTATTCGTTTTAAGAATCTGTTTTGATCCGTTCTAAATATGTGACTGCTTATGCTAAATGACAGCTGAGGTTTGTTTAATAATTATTTTCTGACTCAGCCAGATTTTGCTGTGCTGCACCGCAAATCCAAAGACTCAGATTTGCGTACACGACCTCAGACCTGACGTGAGATCTGATCGTAGCTTCCGCTCACGTCCAAATTGATAAATTCTTAAGTTTGCATGGAAATGGTCGTACGCACGGTTTTCTGCCGTACGTTCGTTTGATCAATGAGGGCCACTGTGTGTACATGTATGTATTTCTATGGCTATGTAGCTATAGACAAATATAGATAAGCAAATGTATTTAATGTTTAAAATGTGTACAGTATGTCATCTACTATAACCTATTAGTCATAAATCTCTTTGTTTACATTTCTCTTCCCCTTTTACTGCTTTTTATATTGCAGGTTTATCCGTCTTTGCTTTCTCTTCTGTTTACAATTTATAACAAAGAATCTTCAGTCAGAATTCTAAACTTGGAAGTAGCTCATCTGTATGTAAGAAAACAATATGGAAAACAATTTTATAAAGACATTTTAAACATTAACTTAACTATGCTCATACAACTGATCCTATATCTCTTCTCTTTGTCTCCCCTGATACCTACTCTTTTAATTCCACAGCATTAACGTTTTTAACAGATTCCATCCCAGCAGCACTTGACTCCAAGGTCAAGGTCTAATTAAGAAACCATTCAAAATGAACCGAAGACTGAAACGTTGATCACATCAGCATTCACATAAATGGGTTTTGAAAGTGCTTGCTAATGGATTTAATCCATATGGTGCAATTCCCAAGGCCCTTGAGGCGAAAGGGAGTATATTATGTAGGATGATATGTAGGGGATGGGTAGAGGGTTGGTGAGGTCCCCATGGAGTGGAGCAGATGCTGAACATTGTTAAAGCTCTCATTGATCTGACCCATAGTGGAAGAAAGAACCTCACCATCGAAGTAGGCAAACTACATGACAGTGTAGCTGTCCAGCCGCTAAAGACTAAATCTGTAGCGTCAACAGAGCACTGTTATGTGTTTAAGATCCCAATGAACCACAACCACACTTTCTTCACATTTGCAGTGGTCCTACTTGTTGTAAAGACTTCACTTTGGCTCAGATATCCCAAGATGAATAGCGCAATGCATGTGGCCATGTAAAGGAGAGGAATGAAGAGAATATGAAAATTCTAAGCAGAACAACCGATTACCCATGTACACAAAATGGCGGGGTTATTTTCCAAGTATGCATTATTCGTTGGCCATTGTAATGACATGCTATTACACTCCCACCTGTACTTTGTACTAACATGCTAAATTTACCCGTTGATGCCCAAAACAGGTCAAACATGCACCTAGCTGTGTTTTAATTTTCTTAATCTTTGCAGTAAAATAATTTCATCATTCAGTAAGTGTTTCCCAGTTAACTTGTTTTTAATATCACAAATCCTTATTTTCATTTTTATTTTTTATTT
>CAEMYA010000342.1:274914-307778 GCA_903131615.1 Diplodus sargus | reverse complement strand
TATATATATATATATATATATATATATATATATATATATATATGTAAACATAAAATAATGATAATTAACATTAATAGCCTGCAAAAAGATCGCCTCACAAGAAATCCTACAAATGCACTGTGATTTACTACTGGAGAGATGGTAACAGCTTAGCCCAAGATACACCTTCAGAGCAGCTATGAAAAATAAAAGGCCACAACCACAAGATACATAAGATATTGCACACACTGATGGTGGTGATGGAGGAGGGAGTGGGGGAGGGGAGAGTTCACTATGATGAGTGGAACCTAGCAATCGGATGAAGAACTGGAGGAAGATGGGGGGTGAAGGAGGATTGCACAAATGCCTGAAATGACAGCTGACAGCAGAGAGGAGAGCAGTTTTAAGTTTGACAGCAGGGACATCATTGGCTGATAGTGTTGTGGCAGAATCTGGTTGGTTAAATGGAGCGAGGGTACATGACGAAATGGTCATGTCAAATGAATGGAAGGAGCAGGGAGAGAGTTGAATGAAAATAAAGTCTTCCTGATTGAAGCTTCTTTTCAATCTGTAGACTATTTTGAGTTAACATGAATATTCATATGTATATTAAGATTAAGATTTTCATTCATTGTGATAAAGTAGTATTTTTTGGGAGATGATGAAGCTATGGCAGAATAGGAAGCCCCCAAAAAAACATGAAGGATAGAAAAGAACGGCTGGAACAAATTATCAATACTTACCTTACTGCAGGGACATATCTCTACCAGAAGAAGCATAACAGTATTAGAGACTGCATTGCTGCAAGAAATATATATAATGATCTGCCTCCCTGTCTAGAAGTTAATGCTTATGACTCTTAAAGCAATGGTAAATAATAAACAGAAATAAAATAACAAACAGAAATTAAGGTCTGACCACCATTGTGATATCATGAATGATGTGAGACGTCACGAAGACCATGATATTATGAAATCTGACATTAACCTGAATTCCGGTGATCAACCCATGGATGTACCATGGTTTGAAATGTTTGAAACACATGAACAGATTATATTTATGGTAACAGGTTTAGGTGGCATGGAAACTGATACACAGAACAATGCAGAAGTACTCCAAGTTTTTTTTATGGTAGAGGATGCTAGACCCTTTCTCATATACTGTCTGGCTTCCAGGCATCTTTTCATGGGACTTTGATTTACGACAGAGCTAGTAGATGGAAAGGGCGGACTGGGGTAGGTACTTGACTGGCGTCTGGCCAGATGCGCCACAGGCTTGCAAATTGAAGTGGGAGAGTAAATCAGCCAATGTGTTGAAATGACTGGGCACACGATGGGCCACGATGATGAAGTTATGAGTAATGGAGGACAACGTGATGATTCTGATGAGGGGCATGAGCGGAGCGCCCCCATTGACAATGCTGACGATGGCATGCATTTGCATTACCATTGCTGACCCCATGTGTGGCATGCTACAGCAAAGGGATAGACCGCGCAGCGCTGAGGACGATTCAAGCTGGAAGAAGGAAGGTGGCCAGGGACATGCAAACCACTTCACTTGGAAGAACCCCCAAGACCCATGGATGGAGCAGCATCCATGAAAAACATCAGCGAATCAAAGGCATGTGTTAGCTCATCATGGAAAATGGTAATGCCATCAGAAATTATCAGGCAGATGCAACCACAAGCACAAATCCGAGTGGCAGCCTTCATCTAGCGATGAGCTAGCTATCATGGAATAAGCTAGAAAGGTTCTGCAGATAAAATCAAAGTAAAACGGTGTGAAATGGGCTTAAGGCACTGCAGTGGGGCTGGGTGATTTAGGGAAAATATCTAATTGTATTTTTTCTGACAAATATTGCGATTGTGATTAGTTATTTGATTTTGTGAAGTCAAGCTTCAGTTCAATATTAACGTGTGCAGCACACAATCAATTAAAGGAGTACAACATGCCTTCAATTGTAGACCCTTCAACTACCTTGCAATCCAGCAGATGCAGTATGGCGTTCTGTCCAGTAGATGATCAACTTCTTGCTGACTACAGAATATATCGTAATGCAAGAATGAGAACTGAAAAGATATGAATTGCTTATTTTTAAATATGCAGAATGAAAATCTAATTAACAACAATAATAATGATAAACTTTACTTGTATAGCAATTATCTAGCATCAGCTAAGAGTGCTTCAAAGAAAGCAATGCAATTAACAGTTAGCAAAATATCAATCACAAAGCGACTAATTAGCTTACACAAACATGTATCACTTTGTATCTCAAAGTGATTTATTTAAAACAGCAATATCTAAAAGACAGAAACAACATGTAAGGACAATAAAGAAGCATAAAATAAGTAACTACACTCACACACAGGGAGAGAGGCTTTCACTTACCAATCACAAGATGTAGCCTGTGGCCAGACACTGACGTTTGGTCTATTGGTTTAGCTCCACAGCTTTGATAAGGTTTGTTGTTTATCAGTGGTGATTCAAGTCTGTCCCTCTTCATTCAGATGCCAACTGGATAATGGTCCCTTAGTCCCTAGGCAATGATCTGTCCATGTGGTCTACAGGGAAGTATGCTTTTTGCAGATAGCAACTCTTCGGCTCAAAGTCATCATTAAAAAGGTGCACAATGAGACTAAGATTTGGCTCGGTGGCCCTGCTTGACCATAGATCAGTTGTAATGGTGTAATATTCCACATGTTTCCACTACACCTCAACCTTCTTCCTACGTTCAACTTGGCATAAGTATGTACACGAGGTAGAAGATTTTGGAAAGGATAGGAAAAAGGGGTTGGGTTGTTGGCTGAGGGAAAGGGGTCGAGGCAGGTGGATGAAGGAAAGGAGGGGTCGAGGTTGGTGGATGAAGGGGTGAGTTGAGTAGGGTTGTGGATTGGCTGGACCATCTAAGATCCAGGGGTTGGGGTTGCCTCTTCTAGTTCAGGCTCAGTGGGCACCATCATCCCACACCATGGTCTCCTGTCACTTCTTATTGGGGAGCACAGAGGAGTGTTCACTCACAGCCATGCTTTTGCTCTGGGTCAGACTCACTGAATAATGTATTGTCCATATTGCAGCCTTTTGCGACTAGCCAAGTAAAACGATTCAATCACAGTTTCAATTTAAGTTTGACTAATCATTCAGCCCTAACAGCTTCCCAATTGTACCAACCAATTATTTTACACAGTCACAATACAAATAACTGATGTGACAATATCTACCTAAATAAACAGTATTCACCCTTATATAATGTGGGAGATAAATGAGCTACAAAAAAAAGATTTAGTGAAGTTTAAAAATAATCTCTCCCAGTCTTTCAGTTTATATATCAAATTGCATCTTTTTTTTTTCTTTTTTTTCTGGGGAAAATATCCTGCTGAAATTGTACAGCCATATAAATATTGGCTTGCATTACACCCCATGTATTGGTAATAAGTACTCCAAACTGTTTCACTGCAATGCTGTACAAGAACCCCAGATACTTGAGGCACACATACACAGACACACACACACAGAGTAATTAATGGTGTTTCTTGTATACCGCAGTGCGACTCCGTCTTGAATCTGTATTCTGTTGCGAGCGCCAGTGGACTAATAGCTCACGACGGCGAATGAACATTGGCTGCACAACAGTCATGTTTAATGTGACGACTACTGTCAGGTTTCATCAGTGGAGACCAACGGCAACACGCACACAAACACACACACACACACATACAGAGTCACAGGCAGACATGTACACCACACACACCAGATGATACACACAAACAAGATGTATGCACACAGAATTGCACATGCATGTAGCCACACATATAGTTTGAATACCACTGTACTCTATTAAATGTTAACATGGGTTATAACATCTATTATATGTTCCTTAATGAGTGTTCTGTTTTCACTGTAGTATAACTGAAAGGTTGACTTGTCTATTGCTTTATCTCTTTTCAATTTAAACCATGTGTGACGTATTTGACCAGGTGGTAAGGTGGACTTCTGGTTTCCTTAACTATATCGTATCCATTTATAATATTAAAATGAATGAATCATGTTTGACAGTTGTAGTTCAGTAGCTCAGAAGTGAGTTTTTTTTCCAATCAGAAATTTTACCCTAACCCCATCTAATCCACAGACAGCAAAATCTCAATTTGATAATATCCATGCTTACAAATAGGAAAAGAAAGTTACAGAAATATTGGTTTATACGATAAATATGTAAGATACAACAATGATATGAATGAGAAATAAGAATAAATTGAAGGAATAAAAGAATAAAACAAACAAACAAACAAAAGAACAAGAGCAAAAAATCAGAAACAAGAACAAGGAGTTTGCAAATGGATTAGAAGTGATGCTTTGAAACCATGAAGAGAAGTAGTAGACCTAAACTGGCATGGGAGATTGTTCCAATCAGATGGAGCTTTGAACTAAAATGAACGATGACCAGATTCTGTGGATATTCTAGGAGTGCGGTAAAGGAGGTGATCAGTGTGTCTTAGGTCAGTGGTGTCCAAACTTTTTTCAAAGAGTACCATATTTGGTGAGGTGAAAATGTGTGGGGGCCGACCATTCAGCCTGACATTCTTTGAAGCATAAACATGAAATGCAAATGAACTATTTAATGATTTTTTTATTGCAAATGGCATTCTTTCCATTTCTTCACATAGAAAACAAATACATCGGGCTTCCGGACAAGATTGTGGGCGGGTTAGCAGCATAGCTTCTTGCTCGCCCTAGTCGGTAGAAATAAAACCACTCCATTTGAACAACTCGACATACAACTGACATAAACTTTGAGATGAGTGGTCACCGAAGCCGGAGGAACTCTAAAGGCCCAAAGAAAACTCGAACAAGGCCTACAAGAGAAGAGGTCTCGGACAAAAGTGAACTAGAGAGTGACGCGATGGAGAAAATGGACCACGCTGAAGTACTGAAAGCTGGACTTGCTGGCATCATTAGCGATATACGCGACCTAAAGCAGGAACTCTGAAACGAGCTGACTACATTCAAAGACAAACTCAAAGGTGAGATGAGACAAGAAATCACAACCTTAAGACAAGACACAGAGCGAAAGCTTACAGAAAATCACAAAGAACCTCAGGAAAAGAAAACTAGCATAACCGAGGTGCAGGCATGCATAGCAGAGTTGACTTAGAGATGTGCGACCTGCTAACGAAGCTAACAAAACAGACACACCAGAGGCAGGACAAACTAATGGATCTCGAGGCGAGGTCTCGGCAAAATAATGTCCGGATTTTTGGATTGTCTGAGGACATAGAACGAAGCTACATTACAGTCTACTTGGACCTCCTTCTTAAAAAAGAGCTGGAACTACCCGAAGGAACCGATTTACAAATCCAATGCGCCCACAGAGCTCTTGCACTTAAACCGGGTCTGGGCTGTGGAGGAGGTGACTCGAGGTGCTACGGGATGGCAGCGTGTGGGACACAGCAGATCAAGGCAGGATAGGGCGGCACAACGACCGAAGGAGAAGTTGCAAGAATACGGGAAGAGACCTGATATCTAACATCTTACCTGTGTAAAGAGGCTACATGGCTTCAAATAACGGTGACCTGGGTCAAAACATATTTGACTAATGAGGCCGTAAAAATGAAGCATGACCCTTTGGTTGAGTTAATTAATACAAAAAGGCTTCAGATATTACAGTTCTATATAGAGTATTACCGACAAGATGAGGGATACAAAGGTTGGATTCGTCCAGACTAAGCTTGACACGGTCAACGGGAGCGCTCTAGGTCTAGGGATGGGCCCTCACAGGAGAGGATTTCCCATCCACCCATCAACAGGGACTTGGGGGAGAAGAAGAATAACCCCTGTGTCGAAGTTCTATTTAGTTCACACTGTTTTTAATTTAGTTCATGTTCATGTAGCTTTTGAGCTGCTTGGGGAAGCACATATGCACAATAGTGAAGTAATATGGTATGTAGTGATCTGAAAATACTGTCCTTAAATGTCTAAAGTCTAAATACACCTAAAAAGAGAGAAACAGTTATAACAAAATTGAAGAAAGAAAAAATAGAAGTCATATTTTTACAGGAAACTTACTTGTCCCAGACAGAACATGAAAAATTATAAATAAATGGATTAGGAACTCATATTATTGTACAAATATACAAGGACATAGGAGGGGGGTTATGACATTAATCCCAAATTCAACTATATCTATTTGTGAAAAGGAGTCCAAGAGTCAGGTAAAACAACTCTTCAGTTACCCAAAGAAAGAGGTGGTATGGGTCTTCCGAAACTGAGTATTTCTATGCTGCTCAACTGAGACCTGTATATTGTTGGTGTAAATCAGAATTTAGAGCAAAATGGAAAGATATAGAAAAAGAAGTAAGCCAAATTCCAATTCAAAATATGGTTGGTGATAGTCAGCTATATAAGGAACATAAAATGAATATGGATCCAATTACAGTGCACACATTGGATCTGTGGTTTAAAGTACTGAAAATGTACAAGATCCAGAATAATGCAAAAATATTAAAATGGGTAGCTTAGGACAGCAAATTCAATGCGGCAAGATATTATCAAAGATTTAAACAATGGGCAGGGAAGGGAATAACTGCTTGGTGTGTGTTAGAAAACAAAGGGGAGCTGATGAGTTTTGAAAATCTCGGAGGAAGATGTGATTTAGATGCACACGAAATCTTTAGATACTTTCAAGTAAGGGACTACTATAAAAAGGAGATCAAATCGGATTCTTCCAGAGAAGTGAATGATGACATCCAAATCATAGTTAAAGCATATCAGGAGAGTAACAGAAGAATAATCTCATCATTATATCAAGGATTGAATACTAACAACAAACATTCGACTAAATACATTAAGGTAAAATGGAAGGAAGAGCTTAATGTGGGAATTTCAGATGAGGAGTGGCATAAAATGTGGTGGATACATCACTCATCCACTAATTCATGAATTTGGAGAGAATTTGCATGGAAAAATCTGATCCGTTTTTTTATTACACCAAAAATGAAAAGTAAGCAGCTACGCAGCCGTCAGAAATGCTGGCGAGGATGTGGATCTTTTAATGTAGACCAATCTCACATTTTTTGGAATTGTCAAAAAATAATAGTATTTTGGGAAATGATATGTAGAGAGCTACAGCAAATATTAGGATATAGAGTGCCTAAGACCTGTTTAGTGCTTTATTTATGCAAATTCTCAGAAGAGATTGTTATCACCTGTGATGGATCCTTGATCAAAATACTGTTGGTGGCAAGAAAGAAAGCGATCATTAGGAACTGGGGAAAGGAAACACCACTCAACCAAAGATCAATGGATAACAATTGTGGAAGAAAAACACATGACTGACATTGACTGACACACATACTGAGGCTACAGGAAGCACAACTGGACCAAAAATGGGAACAATGGACCCTATACAAAGCTCTAAATGAAGATACTGGACTGGATTAATAACTGATTGATATACCAATCTGTAAGACTGTGCGAATATTATGCTCTCCCCAGGCAGTTATAATATTTTTATTCGAATTACTTTTTTTAATTCTAGTTTTGTTTATATGTGCCCTTGTTGTTGTAACAATTTGTCAATAAATATGTAAGTGACAAAAAAGAAAACAAATACATCTAAACAAGTTTTTACCAAAATCACTCTGCCTTTCATATTTGAAGAGCACATAAAATGAAGAAAAAGTCTGTCTGGAAAGAAAAAAAAAACACTTTCAGGAAGTTTAAGCATATCTAGGTTCATTTGAAACCTTTGCATATTACTCACTATTAAATGCTCACTGTAAACTTTTAAATTCAAAAATGTTATTTTCCTGTTCACATGACACTTATCTTCAGAAGTACAAAACATTGAGGGCCATAAGACTCAGTGCATATTCAAAACTCTGGTTTTAATCATCACAGAAAAAATTCAATTCACTGAGTTTTTGGAATGTATTCACCTCAGATGACTCAACGAATAAGACGGGGTGAAGGGTGATACTGAGATCTCGACTGCAGTAAGTAGGCTTGATATTGTTCTGTGGAAAACTGGTCATTATTTCATGCAGTGCAGAGACATGTGTGGTATTGGACTGCGTTTGTGACAAGTGGCTTCGGAAAAGTTGCAGCTTGGTCCCAAAGGCTTTGATATGTGAATAAAGTTCGCTTACCACAGTTTCCTCCCTAAGAGTGTACAAGCGCTGCAGTGCAGACCCCCGACTGAGCCATCTTTTGTCATTGTGATACACAACATTTCCGTATTCAGCCTGGATGCCAAGTATAAACTTTTGACACTGGCGGTGGCACAGGGCTTTGGAGCAAATGCAATTAATAGTCTTTATCACCGGTTTCATAACATAATCATACTTCAGATGTTTGGCACAGAGAACTTGTTGGTGAATAATGCAATGGAGTATCATAGCTTTAGCTCCTTCTTCACTGACTTTGTTACAGATGAGTGTTGATAATCCACTTTGTGCGCCAGCCATGGCAGGTGCACCATACGTAATAATCCCAGTGATGTTATTCCACCGTAGTTTCATGTCATCTACGGCGGAACAAACCAAAACAAATAAATCTGTTCCTTGTGTTTGGTCCTTAAGGTTATGAAGGTCAAGTAGCTCTTCACTCACGTTTCATTGTCCACTCCTCTCAAAAAAATCAGTAACTGAGCAGTGTCAGACGCATCCGTGCTTTTGTCACAGGCTAAAGAAAAAAAGTCTAACTCTGCTCCCTTTGCCTCAAGCTGTGTCTTAATATCAGATGAATCGTCTTCGATATTAAGCAGTGTTGTGCCTGAACACGTTCGGTGAACGATCGTTCATGAACTCATTCATATTTTTGGCGAGCGTGAACTGAACGAACTGTATTCTATACAGAGTCTATTATAAAACAGGGTAAGAGGATAAAGATTTGACTCTGTGGTAAGAATAGGTCTTTTCCGGACCTGTGGTATGAAACAATCAATGGAACAATACAGTAATATCAAATGACAATAAATTTTCTTTCTGAGTCAATGTGGGGTCAAGCCAGAGGCCCAAGAATTTTAATTCAACTACATATTCTGGTGGTGCTCCATCAAGAAAATTTAAGGACCAGTCTTTAGATAGTAAATCAGATCTAGTACTGAAAAACATGATATGAGATTTTTTCTTATTCAGGAGAAGCTTGTTTGATGAAAACCATTTTTGAACTAAGTTAAAATTAGATTGTAAGGAGTGCTGAATTTATTTGGATTAATAAGACCAAAATGGAGCTGTCTGACCATCAGACTAGATGCTTATTGGCAGACACCATACAATGCACATCACCACAAACACACCATCCCCACCATACAGCTGTTGTCAGGTGTATAAGGGAAGGAGAGGAGGGTGAGTACAGGACACTGGTAGACAGCTTTGTAGAGTGGCCCAAACAGAATCATCTGAAGCTGAATGTTGACAAGACCAGAGAGATAGTGATCGACTTCAGGAGGAAGACGATGCCTTCACAGCCACTATGGATCAGAGGGGAGGTGGTGGAAGAGGTGGAGGATTACAAATACCTGGGAGTGGTGATCGACAACAGACTGGACTGGAAAGCTAATACCGAGGCTGTGTACAAGAAGGGGATGAGCAGACTCTATTTCCTGAGGAAGCTGAGATCCTTCAACATGTGCAGCAAGATGTTGGAGATCTTTCACCAGTCTGTTGTTGCCAGCGTTATTTTATTTGCTGCTGTGTGTTGGGGCAGCAGGATCAGAGCCAGCGACACTAACAGACTTGATAACATTTTTCAAGAAGGCTGGCTCTGTACTCGGTTCCAGGTTGGCGTCTTTTGAGACCGTGGTGGAGATGAGAACACTATAATCTGCTATCCACCATAGACAATGATCAGCACCCTCTCCATCACACAGTAGACAGACAGCGGAGCATCTTCTCTCACAGACTGCTCCAGCTCCGCTGTCGAAGGGACAGATGCAGGAAGTCCTTCCTGCCACATGCCATCACACTGTACAATAACAGTTGCAACGCACTTTGGTGGCATGGTGGTGGCATCATGCTGTGGGAATGCTTCTCAGCAGCAGGAGCTTGATGGCTTGTAAAGGTAGAGGGCAAAATGAATGCAGCAAAATATAGGGAAATTCTGGAGGACAAGCTGATTCAGTCTGCGAGAGAACTTCGACTTGGAAGAAAATTAATTTTTCAGGAAAACAATGACCGGAGACATACTGTGAAGGTTACACAGAAATGGGTTAAGGAGAACAAGGTGAATGTTATGTAGTGGTCGAGTCAAAGTCCGGACCTCAATCCAATAGAGAATATTTGGCTGGACGTGACAAGAGATGTTCACGTCTGAGTCCCATGCAACCTGATAGAGCTTGAGCAGCTTTGCACAGAAGAATGTCTCAGCAACTGAAGCCAGTGTTAAGAGCAAAGTCTTAGCTTTGGCCGAGTCAACCTGCTCCCAAGCAATTTCCACTGGAGTGTGGGAGGTCCTTGGAAAGATGAGGCAAGATGAGATAGCATCTGTGGTACGGAATGACTTCCTCATACTGCAGCTGGCCCAGTCTCTCTACAGCAAGCATGGGAGTAATCCAACAAAATTTGAGCACATCAGAACAAAGGTTCGAGAAATGGGCAGACTTTTATTGACCCTAAGACAAATATTCTATATTTAGCTTTGAAGATGCTGTAAAACCAAACAATTTTTGCAAAATCATTGGAGCTGTTAAAACAGTTGCTGGATATGATGAAGAGAAGCACTTGTATTCCACACCAAGTCTTGCCCTGAAATTAGGACACTCGCTCAAGAAGATCAGTGATATTAATCTCTGCAGGGCCATCTCAGCAGAGGATGAAAAGTTGATGAAAGCAGCGGAACAAAGTCTCACACACTGCACTGGCTACTTTGAGCAAGTCAAAGTTCAATAAACCATCCACCATACCATTCACAGAGGATGTTCAACTTCTGCACAAGTACCTGGAGGAGAAATTGGTTGGCGCCATTAAAAACCTGAAAGAGCGTCAGTCTCCTCACGCGTATGCAGAACTTGCGAGGTTGACACGTGCTCAAATATTCCTCTTTAATAGACGCCGTGCAGGAGAAGTCTCAAAAATGACACTTGAGTCCTTCAAGAAAAGAGACCAAACTGAGCTTCGTGGTGACCTAGCTGCCAGACACTTCAGCAGGGTGGAAATTACGTGCAAACGAGGGAGGAAAGTTGCTGTTTTATTAAACCCTGAGGTTGTTAGTGCAGCAACGCTTCTTGAAGAAAAGAGAGACACATGTATTGTGCACAAGGATAATCCCTTCCTATTTGGACGGCCACAGTGCTCCTACAGGAGCTACTACAGAGGACAGAGCTGCATGAGACTATTCGCACGGATGTGTGGTGCAAAGAATCCTGAAAATCTGAGGTCTACACATCTCCATAAGCACATTGCAACATTGTCCCAAATCCTCAACCTCAAGAATAATGAGCTGGACCAACTTGCCAACTTTTTGGGCCACGATATACGAGTCCACAGCAATTTTTATCGTCTGCCGGAAGCAACTATAGAAGTGGCAAAAATCTCAAAGCTTCTACTTGCAATGGAGAAAGGAACTCTTGGAGAATTCCAGGGAAGGTATCTTGATGAGATTGAGGTTGAAGGTATGTGGTGGTAACAAAATTATTACAAATGAAGCAAATTTATTACAGGGACAGTATATATTCAACAACAAACTAGAACTGCAAGCAGTTATGAACGGGGGCCAAGCCAACTCGGACCCCACGCACCGCAAAGCCCACGGTTGTTGGCCCCAAAGGATTACGGGCTAGGGGCAAAAGTGAGGACACAGGCCAACGTCTGAGCCGTGGTATTTGCTGTAATGGGAAGTGCACTGGAATTGCAAAAGGCTGAATGTGTGCCGATTTGGATTTGTTGTAATAAGCCACGCCCACATTGACCAGTCATGACCGCCTTCAAGATATGGCCTCAGGATTGGCCCTACATCATACGACCAAATTTCATAAAAATTGGTGAAGCCATTCAAGAGATAAGAAACTTCCCATCTTTTTAGCGCCCCCTAGTGGCCAAAATTTGCCAAATTCGGCTCATTCCTTCCCAGTGTCATGGCTAGCAAGGAGCTTGCATATACGCTTCCTTGGCCCCCTAATTAGTGATACTTAAAAAATACACAATAGTTGTAGGCAGTATTTTGGTCATTTTCTGAATTCGAAAGATGTAAATATAGACCTAAAATATTGAAGTAAATATGCCATACTGGTGGTAAAACATAAAAAAAAAAAGTCAGGAGTATTTATTTTTTTCATCAGTCATGCTTTTCTTTAGATGAATTGGACCTAGAACTGGATCAAGGTGAGCAGGATGATGGAGATGACAAAGACGATGGAGATAGTCAAGCTGAGGGAGATGACGCCATCCGGGACAATGAAGGCGATGGAGAAGACAAAGGTGGTAGAGACAGCGAAGGTGGTGGAAACAACAAAGAAGGTGGTGGAGATGCTAAATATGGAGGCAGTGAGGAATCTGATTGTGCCCTTGGATTAAGGGGTATGTGTATATCCTTCGGTATGCATTCATGGTATATTGTGGAATAAGGATCATATTTTCATGTATTAGTTACATGGTGTTGCTTTAATATTACCACAAAGACAGCAAGGTTCACAGTCACCATGATAAATAGACCTAATGATGGCCTAAATGGTGCCATCAGGGTAAAGTCCATGGTGTGGTTATACAGTTAAGGGTAATCATGTGATATATCTATGCACACATAAAAAATAAACAGACACACCTAATCATCATGGCGACTACCAAAGTAGTGCTCTGATCATTTATCTTCAAACTGAAGATGCTGAAGGGCTTTTTTTATTCTTTTCACTAGAAAATCAAGAAATGAAGATGCCTGAAGAGCCCACCAGCTCCTCTGGTAATGTAAGGGAAAGCCATAAATTATTCTTGCCATATCACAGGCAATACTACTGTGCTGCATGTGTTCCAATGGGGGAGGAAGCAGACATGGCGCTGCCAGTGACAAAGGGACTTTAATATACTCAGTATACACTCTATTGTTCATACGGATCCATATTGTAGTATTAAAGTAGAAGTTTTCAATGGGTTTATCATTACTTGTCACTTTGGGGTTAGAATAGAATCAACTTTTACATGAATATGTTGCTAGTAATGAATTAGCCTTCATAATTGTTAAAAAAAACAATTTAGAAGTTTTATTTGTTAGGGAAAAGAAAAAGAATGGTATCTTTAAAATGGTAGTAATGGTTCAGAGGGGTTATCCAGAAATTGGGTTGAGGTAACACTGAGTTTGTTGACCTTGTAATGAAGTAAACACTGCATTTTCAGTGTCATAGAGGGTAGAATCTAAAATGTGATCATATTGTTTTGAAGGTTAAGATACATTTCTGGTATTAATGGTCCCCTTCCTTCAGTCCAAAACTGCTGACCAGCTGAGAGTTTGTAACTGATGTAACCACCTCAGACCAGCTACGAGGCAGTATTCCAAAACCAGGCACCATTGACTTGACAAGTTGTGTCATAAGTGAATATCAGCTGGGTTGCTATTGACACTGCTTCAAATATTTTAGAATGGTTTAGTCCCATCATAAGTAAGTATTCATAGAGTCTTGACAAAGTTTGTTTCATGTCCTCATTAAGTTGATCCATATCGAAGTTAACACCAAAGCACAATTACCAAACCCTGATTGGATATAAGTTTGTGTGTTTTTTTGTGTGTGCGTGTGTCTTGGGCAATGTGCATTCTAATCTAGTCCTTCAAAATGACAAGAGCTGCGTCTCTTCACATCTACACATCATTTCTGGATCAAGTTCAAGTTACAGCTCATATACCAATAGTATTTTTTTTGTGTATAAAATACACAATAAATGGTTTGGATTTTGCACTGGCTATTCTAGCAAAATATTTTCTTGCTTTTCCAGGACAGAGAAAAAACTGTGTGTGACTGAGAGTGTTGTCACCAGCTCCAAAGGTAGGACTTCAGTGCCTTTTTAACAGCAGGTATATCTTTGTCCTAAGAGGTGTGCAACAGTCCCTGGCAATGATTTTAATTTAACAATCACTAAATGTGACTTGTGTGTATAATATAATTAACCTATATTTCAGTGGCTCAAAAGTTTTCAAGAAAATTGAAACTAAACCACTTTTGTCATAATCTTAACATATAAAATATTATTTTGATTGACAGAGATAAAATCCAGAAGATGTGTGAAAAGGCAGTGGAGCAAGACTGAAATTAGTGCTGTGATGAAACACTTCAAAACACATATTGCAAATGGAGACCTAGCAACTAAAGTGGAGTGTGAAGAATGTAAGATCGCTGAGCAACGGCATTGAAAGATAGAAGTCTTCAAAATATCCATGATTTTGTCAGGAACAGGGGCCTTACAGTCAAACAAAATAGCGTCTAAGTTTGTTTTTTCTGTAAGATAGCATGACATTTATTTTGCTTTGCACATAGTTCTTCAAAATATTCAGGATTTTTCAGGAGCAGGAGCTTTATGATAAAAAGAAAAAAGAGTCTAATTAAGTTTGTTTTTTGTAACAACTTGTGTTTTGTGGCCAATGTCTTTTAATTTAATTTATTTAGAGCTAATACTTATTTTGCTTTGCACATTGTTCTTTCTGTAGATGTTCCCGCCTGGTTTAAAAAGTGTATTTGAATTATATCTATTAAAACCAGTGTTTCTGAGCTGATTCAAGGCTTATTTTTTGTCATTCCAGGACATGAGGGTACATAAAAGGAATGGAATTCTTAGTACTCAAGGTCCCATAAAAGCAGCAGACAATATAAAAACAATATAGAAATCATTTATAAAAGTTAAAAATGGCATTCAGCATAAAAACATGATATCTAAAATAAATATTCAGTGTTTGTTGCACATTAGTCTGTAATGTTTCGTAGATTTTAACAGTCTGACAACCTCTGGGGGGCAGTTGTATGCACTCTGGTTGTTAAGGCTCTGATGCCGTGCAGCTTTCTTCCTGAGGGGAGGGGGTTAGACAGTCCATGGGCCAGGGGAGAGGGGAGAGGGGTTCTTCAGAATGCTGGCAGCTCTGATATCTGCTGATGTGTCCTGTGTGCTGATTTCACTACCTGTTGCAGAGCCTTTCCTTCTGTTGCAGAGCAGTTTTTAAACCACGCTGCGATGCGTTTTTTCTAAACATTTTTGACCGGTTTTACCTTTTAGCCACCTCTCCAGGACAGAGGGAAAGGTGGGTCCCCATAAACCACCGCAGGGCTGGTATGAGTAAAATGTCCTAGGAAACTACCCATACCTGTATGTGCGTGTGTGTGTGTGTGTGTGTGTGTGGAGACAGACAGAGAGAGGCCGCGAGGAAGGAAACAGTTTGTGCATTGTCAACTATCACATTTTTTGCCTCAGGGTCACCCATCTGTCAGAGGTGAAAGGGAAACCCCAGCTCTCCAGCTGACCCCCTATATGAGCCTGCTTTCATCTTCTCTGCCCAAATGTGGTGATTAATAGCACTCCCTTTCCTCTTCAAACAGAACCAACCATTCACCAAAAGATCATATTCAGTTGTCAGTATTATCTCAAAAGTAAACACTGAATCAATTTCCTCTCTTACAGGGTTAGAGTTAGCTGCTTACTGGCTGCTTTGTTTATGCTTCATCATTACTTGATCATTCACCAGCAACTTGGTGACTAAGCTGACTGCTGTGGCTCACTAAAGGCTTTTCCCACTGCAAACAAATCCACTACAGTTTCATGAAAAAAAATGGTAATGCAATTTAGTAAGAATCAGGTAAATTGTAATAATGTTTTAATTAACGTTATCATCAATTATAACAAACTTGTGAACAGTCTGTTAACTGCTTAAGGGAACATTATTGAAAGCCTCATGAATTTCTTATAATTGTTTATCATAGCATTACAAACACATTCATTGCATTTAAATTACTTGTCCTATGCATAAAGTAGCATTTATTAGCACTTAAACGTGTACATGTACTATTATAAACAGTTACAAGTTACTCGTATGTCTTTATAGATGTCTTAAGATTAGACATTTTATGATACTATTATTAACACTCTTTAGCATCTAATAATAATAATAATAATAATAATAATAATAATAATAATAATAACATCAACAACATTATTATTATTATTATTATTATTATTATTATTATTATTATTATTAAATAAAGTTGGTCCTCCAGCAGCCTTGGATGTTGCCCAACTGCAAGATGATCCAATACCCAGCGGGTGGCACCACCTGTGTTCATTGGAGGTACCTGGCAAACCAGAGCCGGTTCGACCTGGCAAAGTCTGGAGTCATTCTCTGTCTGAAACTGCTCACACAGTTTCTTAAACAGCCAATCGCCATGATGTCTTTGTTAATGATGATGGTGAGGATGAGGAGGATGACGATGATGATGGACTGGGTCTGTCGCTTGCGAGTGGTATTTCTTAGACTCTGATCGAACTAATTTAACTTCTGCACTAAAATAACTAAAGGATGCTTCATCAGCCGATCAAGTTCTCCTTAGTTAACTTAGTAAGAGCAAATTTCAAATTAAAGTTCACTTTTCCTAAGCCAGGTCACAATACTTGGAAAAAACTACCAAAAGTTGAAGGACTGATATGCTGAAAAATCTAAAGTTACAAGAAATAACGAGCAGGCAACTTCTCTTAAGAGTGATGTCTTGAAGAGAGTAACACTTGAAGTAGAAAAGGGCCAATGAAGTAAAAAAAAATATAAAGAGCTTCAAGCTTGAAGTGAAGAGTTAAGTGTAAAGACTGCTTAGAGGATTGACTTCAGAAAGAGGTGACCCTCTGTTTTGTCCACTCTGATAGCGGGTGTGCCTAGGGGAATAGTGTCTAAAACTCACATAAACTAACATATACATTTTTCAAATTGTGTTTCACCTTTCCCAGAATGTCACCATAGCTTAATGTTTAAACACTTGATCACACTTAGTTATACAGTAGATATAATTACTACACATTTTCTTTTAGTTCTAGCCTCATACTATTATAACAGGGAATATACTTCAAACTCTGACTGGTAATATGCATAAATGAGTTAGAGAAAGACTTCACATTGGGTATAAATCTTACCAGGGCTCACCACTGGAGAAACCTATGGTTCCCGAAAATACATGACAATTTTACATATTCAATTTATCTCAGTTAATTTTTGTCACAGAGAAATGAGGATGGAGATCCTGGAGATAATGTTCTGGCTTAATAGTCTTTATAACGTTGTTAAGATTTGGAGGAGAGAAGAAACGCTATCTAAGAAATGTAAGGGAACTTCGATCATAAATCACTGTGCTCTATGTGTGTGTTATTAGCAGGCGAGTTGAGAGAATTAAAGGGGGAAGATGTTCAAGCAGAATAAAATGATAGCAGTTTTTAGTCTCATTTACAGATACAGAGGAAGTTCTATTAGCCGGCTGCATATGAAAAAAAAAAATAACACCTAACCCTGAAACAATTCTAACAATTGTCAGCTGTTTTTTTGTGGTATTAGGTGTCCTTAATAACATACTAAAAGTTTACCTAAGTTTGACCACTAGAAAGGTGTCATTTTCAAGATGGCGTCCAAGACAGGCAGGAAGCCCTTAAAACATCCTAACTCGTTCATTATTTGACCTAGCCAATTAATCGTGGTGTCTAACCCCATGTTTTCTGCGTCTATGAATACATTGGACTTGTCTAAATTGCACAGACATGATTACATACTTATGGAATACATGATTTTGTGAGATTACTGTAAGGCTTTATCTTTGTTTGGGGTGAACCAGAGATGTAAACAATTAAGCCTATGTCATGTAACTCCTACTCAGTATGTGTTTTTGGACACATACCCTTTTTTTGCTAAAAACACAGATTTGACATTCAATGTAGAAGTTATTGCACCCAAAAGTAACTTAAATTGGAGTCGTATGACTTTGATCATAAACAACTCTGAATTAGTCCGAACAGAGGCCTGTGTGTGAACTCTGTAAAATGGTCACTGATTTCAATTTGAATAAGGTAATACATATGTAATGCATCCTCTATAGATGTTTTTGAGTATAAAGGTGGCATTATACTATGCTATTAGCTCTGCTCATTTCCTGCAGCCCTGTTCAAATGCAAGGAAATCTTCTGTAAGGCCAACAAGCCCCAACTAGCGCAGGCAGTCACTCAAGCTTGAGTTCTCAAGCAAGAAATCTAAAAAACTTTCCTGGATTCCATCCCAACAACTAAGCATTATGTCCTTGAGGGTGGTTACATGGTTCACCGCTTGGCATGGAAAAGGTGGCTACCACTTACCAGCAACTCATGGCATCTGCCACCACCCTACCATTTGCACCTCTGACACGGACAACTGATCCTCCCACTGCTCGCCTGCCCCAGTGCTCTCTCTCCTCCTTCTTTCCTGTGAACTCTATTTCTGTTACTAAGTTGGTCTCCCAGGCAAAAGCCTCCACCTGCTCTTTGGACCCCATGGTGAAGTCTTCCCTGCTTGCCCTATGCCCCCTCATGATGGACATTATCAACTCATCCCTAGAATCTGGCATGGTACCGTCCACTTCAAAACAACTTTGGTCACCCCCATCCTCAAGAAGACAGGTCTGAATCCAGATGACTTGCATAACTACCAGCCGATCTCCGATCTTCCTTTCCTAAGCAAAATCCTGGAAAGAGCAGTTGCTGCCCAACTCCAGCATCACATGTCTAACCATGAGCTCTTTGAACCCCTTCAGTCTGGTTTGAGGGCACGCCATAGCACAAAAACTGCCCTCATCAAGATCGCTAACGACCTCCTCATCGCTGCCGATTCTGGCCACATCAGTATTCTGATCCTCCTGGACATCTCTGCAGCCTTGGACACAATCTCCCACACCATCCTCCTTACACACCTCTCCTGGTTCCAGTCCTATTTAACAGACAGGAAACAGTTTGTCACCATTGGCGACTCCAGTTCTACCCCAGCTCCAATCAACCGGGGCGTGTCTCAAGGCTCTGTGCTTGGACTCCTCCTCTTCACCATCTACATGCTCCCCCTTGGTCAGATAATTCGCAAACAGTCTCAACTTCCATTCCTATGCTGATGACACTCAATTATATTTCTGCACCAAACCATCCACCCAGCTACTTCCACAGTCACTTGTCAACTGCCTGCATGATATAAAATTCAGGACATCAAACCTACTCAAACTAAACACTAATAAAACAGAGCTCATCTCCAGACTCCGACCCTCCCTCTCCAAACCTGTGGCTGAGTCCTTCATCCATGCCTTCATCACCTCCTGCCTGGGTTAGGGTTAGGGCTCCCTTCCAAAACCCTGGACAGGCTCCAGTATGTGCAGAACTCTGCTGCCAGGGTCCTCACCCACACCAAGCCCTGGCAACACATCACCCCCGCTCTCACCCGGCTTCAGTGGCTCCCAGTTAAATCACGCATCACAAAATTCTCCTCCTGACCTATAAATCTCTCCATTCTCCACCACTATCCCAGCTGAAATCTGCAAACTGACTTCTCTGGAAACTTTCAAAAAGAGACCTAAAAACCCATCTTTTTAATAAGGCCTATCAGCTCTAGATCAATCAACTTTCTATTTCTTTATCATTTATTCTTTTTTTTGTTTGTTCCACTTTGTATTGCAAACTATAATTTTAAGAAAGTCCTTCAGTCTCATGGGCAGCTGTAAATCCAATGTTGCGACTTAAGAGGGTCTCTCCAGATGTTTGCGATAGGGAAAATGTAGAGTGCCCAATGTGATGTCTTTATTCTTAGGAAAATAAAGTCTCTCTGTCTAGATAGTAGGAGACTAGATGGCACCTCCTGGTACAGAGGATCACAGGGTTAGCTATACTATAAATGTTTATCTTGCAGAGAAACAAGGTCTTGATTTATATCTCACAGAAAAGGCATGAAACGCATGGTGTGTTCCTACATAATGCATTAAACTTAAAAAGGGCTTCTATATACGCAAAAGAAACCAATAAAATGAAAACACATAGAGGAACAAAAGAGGGGGTTGAAATAATGTTCTAAAAGTCATAATAGGTCATATTATGTAAACTGATTGTCAGCAAGCTAACAAGCTTTTGATAGTCAAACCTGATGTTGCATATGTATTTTTGCTAAACCGTCTGTGGAGCCCTGCATGTGCAGAACTGACATGAGGGCTTGGTAGAGTGTCATAGTTTGAAGCTTAAGGCCACCAACCAAGATGTTGTGTTTGACGAGCTGGTAGTGAGATCTTGTTGTATATGTGAGATATACAACAAGATATGTTGTACGTGATAACAGCTGAGCATCAATTTTGACTTCATGGAAAGTTTAAAATAACAAAGTGAGAGGACTATGCAGAGAGCAGTTAGAGTTCATTGCTGCTTTATGCAAGTATTTCTATCAAGTCCTCTGATCACCTACTTCAGCTTATTTTGTTACAGTGTCATTTACCTGATCAATAAAAGGCCACTCTATCTCTGCTGAGCTCATCAACTTGACCAACACCTTAGTTCTGATTAAAGCTCTAAAGTTTTTGTCTTTTTTTCTCATGTGAGAGCAGTAGAGTTGCAGTAAAACAATATTAAACACCATTGCTGACTTCCTGGTGTAAATAAGATGTTGTGTATAACTGTATTTGTTCTCTTTTTTGCAGATGTTAAGACTTTTGTGCGTTTGAACACTGTTGCACTATGTGATGATGCAATATTCATATAATGTGTTACTGTGTATGAGAGTAGAGGTCTCCACTGAGGCCAAGGGGCCACTGCTTCAAAGACCTTGCAGAAGTCTTCTAAACAAAGGCTCCTTACACATGTCTATAGCATTTCCCATGGGTTGTGTCATATTGAAGGACCATATATTTACATATTCAGAACAATAGTGAATGATATCTATTGTTACAGAGTGACCCTTTTCCATGAAGACTTTCTGTTGGAGAGAGGAGAGGTGGGAGGATATAGCAGTAATGACAGGGTTACTAATTGAGATATAAATAATGATTAGTAATACTGAAAGTATAATAAAGGAAATGATAATCAAAATAATGCATTGAGCTGAAAAGAGACAAAAGGCTTTATTTGCAAGAGCCAGCATGTGTGGTAAATGTCATAGTCGAGGGACGTGTTTTGGAAGAAAGAGGATACTTGGGGCTCTTTTATTGATTACTGGTCTCTAGTTAAAGGAGATCCATTATATTTCTAAATAATATTTAAATTATACGTTCTTGCATCATATCATTACAGGCTAACCACACTGGCTGTATGACCAGTGCATGTCGAAAGGTCTTGCTTTTTCATTTCAGAATAGAAAAGAGAAGTCTTTGATGATTCACCATAACTAAATAGTTCCCCATAACAAAAATAGTGTTATTGCAGCTAGTAAAAATACAATGATATATACTGCATGCAAAGCTGGTTTTATGGAATGGGGAAAAAATCAGCTCAGTCTCTAATATCAAATGTTGGCATTTACAATTCTGCAAATCACGGATACATTGAGTTTATGCATCTATATATCATATCTGTTTCTACAATACAAGTCAAATCACATTACATTTATATGAGCTGACTTTTATGTCATGTCTCATGGATTTTAGAGGTGTGACAACTGAACAAGATGGCCTGCCCCTTACAAAAAGTTGTTTTGTGTGTAAACCTAACTGGACGATAAGCACAGTATTTTCATAATGCAAAATTCAATATTGGCTTTAAAGAAATGTAAAGTTGCAACATAAAAAATGCAAGGTTTCAACAAATCCCTGGTGTGCAGAAATCCATCCATCCATCCATCCATCCATCCATCGTCTGTAACCGCTTTATCCCCTTTATGGTGTCGTGGGTTTTTTTGCTGGAGCCAATCCCAGCTGTCTCTGGGCGAGGGCAGGGTACACCCTAGACAAGTCACCAGCTCATTGCAGGGCCGTGTGCAGAAATGTACTGAAATATTTATTCTGACTATTGGGTTGACATAGATGACTCTGTCATGATATTCTTAATACATTAATTGAGAAGGATGGAAATGGACCAGAATAACTGGACACACCAGGAAACCCAGGGCAAGTTTGTCACTCTGGACCTCATCATCGTATGGCCAGAATTTAATCTCTGGAGTACAGACTCTGTAGAGTTCGACTGTTCCACAGAAGATTTGATGAAAGAGTCACAAATACATAGTGATAACAGGAGGGGGATTTAAACTGGTTTCAATGAGGTGGATATGTGATTGGCGGGTGGATAATGGGAAGCACTTGCTTGGTCTTGTTCCTTACCCTACATTGACATTAACATCTGTTCTCTCAATATACTATTTTGTTATGTTGTTTATAACACTGCTATGCTATTTTTATTTGTGTTTTGAAACCCACCAGCTGCTGCAGAGCTAACTACACACACGGTAAACATGTGGCACGTTGGTGTGGGGTATCACTATTGATTGAATATAATCTCTAAGGTAAGGGAGACCAGCAGGATGTGTAACAAGAAGAGGAGGATGAGAAGAGCGAGTAAACAAATACCAGCAAAAGAAAACATGTTAAACACTGCAGGAGAGACAGGAGACACAGGGAAAAGTGTATGACAACACTCCTGGCAATGAACAATAGCAATATTAACTCAGACTTTACATAATTCAATTAATTTGTTGTGCATAAGAAATAACTACATGGCACATCTGTTGTATCTAAGCAAACATGTCATTCAGTTCACAGAAACAATATCGAAACACTAAAATAGATCATTTTTTAACAAGTTGTCATCTGAAATACATCATAAGGGTATCAGCATGGAAAACAGACAAGTACCAAGAGCCAAATTCTACCACACTACTTGCAGATAATGCGTCCCCTCATCTTCTGGCCTAAAGTTGTGCCATCCTGGCTGCTTTTTGCAGGTGGAGACAGAAAGCAGTGTCTTTCTCCATCTGTGAGTGACTGTTTCTACAGGAAATTAAATAATAAGCTGAAGCAAAAAACACTCCATTTTGTTTCATGAAGACTTTTAGGTAATACCACAGTGGTTTATAACAATAAACCAAAACTCAAGCCAATCAGGCATCCACTAGGAGCGCTGGAAAAGGTCAGATCCATCCATGTCGACCATTGATAGAAGTGAAATATGGTAAAAATTTGTTTTGTGTATAGTCAGACATTTATAATGTTTAATGTTAGTTTAGCATTAGAATGTTCAACAATGGTTAATAGAAATAGCCTCCTCAATATTTACATAAAATGTGTATAGGATAGATTAAGTGCGTAGTGCAATTTCAACTGGAATTTTATGTATATAATATATAATAATAAAATATGTAGATGAATGACTAGTTGTATATAGTTTATATATAATTCATTAAACATCTACAAAAAAGTAAAAGAAAAACAGTTGAATGGTTGAATCTCAACTAATTAGCTGTTGAAATATGACAAGCACACTAAACTCTCTGTAGGCAGACCATCCAAATATAGTGTTAATGCATTGCTGCCTGTCATCCTTAGGCGGAGCCCCTCTCCAACAACCTTGGATGCACAGGAGGGTAAATGACAGTTAATAGAGTTCTTCTTTAAACAAACCATCTGCTGGGTCCATGACTTGCCAGTTCATTCTGTCGCAGCTGGTAAGTCCATTAGCGGTTGGATTCAAATGCAGAAGAATAGGAGAGGCAGCAGGATAGCTTAGTGATGATTTAATGAGAGCTTACATGCTGATAGATTGGCAGGCAGGCACGCAGGGAAAATAAACAGGCTGGCATTGGGACCAGTAGGGGGGTGCTGTTTTCATTTAATTTTCACAGGGTTTGGCGCCATTGAGTGCTGCCCCGGAAGGGAACAGGAGGCTGCAGGTGTGCGGTTGGTGGAGGAGCAGAGGAGGCAGTGCTTATACAGGTGAGGATGAAGACAGATCAGAGGTCAACCCACGGCAGAGACGAGAGAGCAGCGTGACACATGGCGCACGATGGCAGTAGAGATCAGAGTTCAGCCTACGGCCGGACGAGAGGGTTCGAATCTGTGAAGTGGGCCGCAGACAGCGGTGGTCGGCTGCACGATACAGGGGAGAGGCATTGTGGGAAACGTGGAGGGGTAGAAGTAAGCTTCACCCCTCCTCTGAGCTAAGTACCGCTTTTATTCTACTCCCCTCATCCTCACCGTTTTACAGAGTAGAAGAGAAAGAAACCCCTCGATTTTGTTTACTTTAATTGATTTAACTTTATTTGCATGCCACATTGTTTTGGTTTATTTTGTGTTTTATTTACAAGTGCATGTCGTGTCTTTACTTATTACTTGTCCACAGGGTTTCTTAGAGCGCAAACTAGAATATGGACTGGTTATATTCTCTGTACGTGCTAGTTGGAGGTGGCACAGTGACCGGGCTGACGCACGTGTACCAGGAAGAGAGAGACAGTCATAAGAGGACAGGAGATGATCCGCTCTTCTACCACCAGCTCCATTTCACCCATCACCACACAGTGGACTCCTTTTATCGTGTTTTTAATAACTCTGCTTAAGTAGCTCTCCTTGGGGCTTTATTAGCTCACCTTGTCTTAATAAAATGGCTGCCATTCTCCATTGTAACTCCTACTTGTTATTGCTTGTGGCCAGTGGCTCCCCAGTAGAAACCTCATTCAGTTCTTTTTGTTGTTCTATTTAAAACACACCCCTGTGACAACTTTCCCAAAAATAGTCCAGTTAGCAGAAACACAATTGAAACAAGGAATGAACTGGCAAAGTGTGCCTGGGGTTTAAAAACTGGCTTAACAGATAATCAGCAGCCGCTGTCAGAGCAGGTGAGCGGAGTTGGCTTAATTAAGTGGGAGTGGCTGATTGACTGGGCTGGCAGAAGTGAGCAGGTGACTGGAAATGCAGAACTGTGACAAGAACCCTATGAGTTTATCACTCAGAATCACAAATCACATGTAACGCCATATAATTTTTGAACTTGGTCCATTTTTCCACCAATAGGAAAGGGGTTGTCACCTGTTTTTTCTTTAGAATGGTCCATTTTGACCGTTTCTTCTGCCAAACACACCAAACGTGATGACAATATTCAGGAAAAAGCTTACTTTGCCTATCAACACAATTTAAAAACTGGTATATAGTTTGAAGTTACTTTCAACACACGTTGAAATGAAGACTCACGGAGGCTACATCTTGCTGTTACATCATCTTAAATCTGTCATATGATTTGGACGTGCTGGCGTCACTCTGAAGTTAACGGACACACTAAAGCGTCCAAATCACATGACCGATTTAAGATGATGTTGCAGTAAGATGCAGCCTCCCTGAGTCTCCATTTCAACTTGTGTCGAAAGTGTGGACTTAAAACAATATACCAGTTTTTAAATTGCGTTGATAGGTTAGCATTAACGTGTCACCGATTTGAGAGGTTTGTGAAATTTAGTGTGTTTGGAGTGTAAAGTTAGTGTAGTGTGTAATGTGTTTAGTGTGTAGTGTAGTCATTCTTTTGTTTTGTGTGTCAAAACAATGAGGTGACTACTTAATGTGGAGCAGGCAGTGCAGCTCTTCTTTGAGCTAGAAGGAGCTTAGGGAGACGAGGAGCCTCAGCCATTGCCTGCATTTTAATGTAAATAGTTGTGTATAACTTTATACATTTCAAAAACATTCCTATTTGGATTTTATGTTTGCGTGGGAGTTTAGGTCCAGTGTGTTAATACAGTATGTCAAAATGAAAACCGTACAGTCACACATGTAAAAATGCTGAAAAAAACGGATCTCAGAGGGTTAAATAGAAAGGATGCGGGTTTAAATGCCTGTGTCTGTGCGTGTGTGTGTGTGTGTGTGTGTAATAACAAAATGGCCGCTAGGGTTCTGAGTTCCATGCTGCATGGAATGGACAAAGACAGACTACAACAAAGAAGTGGATGAAAGGGGACTACAACATGGCTGATGAGGGTTGACTCATCTATGATGGCGGATCTTGTTTCTTTGATAGGAGAGAACAAAGAAACAGTGGGGTGCTCACACCAAGTGCTCACGTCCAGGAGAATACAGCTGGGGGCAAGGCTGCCCAGGGAAGAAGAGGTAGAGAAGAGAACTGGAGGTAGCCAAGTGGGGCAGAGTTGGAGAAGAGAGAGAACAATGGAGGGCACTGGGGTTTTTCCTACCTGGTCAGTGGGGGGTCTGTCACCCTGACCAACTCGCAGTCTTTGCACATTACTGAGAAGACTGGACCCAGCCCAGGGGCAGAGGTTCCTCTTGGTCACAAGATGTGAAGAGTGCAGTCCATCCTCACTGTCCAGTACTTGGACTTAAGTGGCAGAGAGTGGGAAGCACACAGCTGGAGGTAGTATTTAGCCTAACCTTTGTTGCCCCTGACCAGGACCCACGGCTGTAGATTCCATTAAGTGGTGCAGGCTTGAGACAATTGGTTCCCCTCCGGTCCTCCTGAGGTCATGGATAATCTGGACCTGGGTAGGTATGCCCAAGAGCAGCTGAGCACTTTGCAGATGGCCGGGCGGAGCAGGAGGCGCTCAGTAAGGAGATTTGTTTGGATTGAGCAGTGGCAAAAAATGCCCCTTATCAATTTGTCCTTCTTAGATCATGTTTCAACTGTGTGATGTCCTCTTGTAACTGTAAGCATGCTGGCTGGCAGTCATTAATAATAATACATTTATTTTATATAGCGCTTTTCAGGTACTCAAAGACGCTATACAGGTTAAAACAAAAGTATAAAAACAACACACACGTGAAATAGAAAGAAAAGAAACAGGTTATTCATTAAAAGCGATTTTAAAGAGGTGAGTTTTGGTGAGTGTTTTGAAAGTATTGAGTTCTGTGCAGTCTCTCATGTGTTTGGGGAGGGTGATCCAGAGGGAGGGGGCAGCAACTGAGAAGGCTCTGTCACCCCAGGTTCATTTTTACATTTAGCAGATGCTTTTGTCCAAAGTGACATACAGCAATTCATACATACATGGGGATTCGAACCAATGCCCTTTCGATAACAAGACTCTATCCCTGAGCCACAGCTAGCCATGACAAAAGTGCCAAAACCTGTTGAAAACAAACCTTGCTCAGAGGGCATAAGCTTGGCAAGGTGCAGTCTTTTCAATTAAAACGTTTACAGTTAAAATCAAGCTGAGTCTGATGATTTAATCCTTTATCCAGTTAAATAATCCAATAAATACAAGAAAGATCTAGGAAGACAATCGTGGTAAAATCTCCATTACTGGACTGGCCAGACTCACAACCTGGTGTTTATTTTAGAAGTTTATTGAGCAGGGACAAATACACTGTACATTGTTTCATATAAAATATAAAATAGATGCCATGCATACAGGTTTCTAGTCAAGACTAATTTGCAACCCCTGTCCCTGGTTAGGCCTTTACTAAAAGTTACACATGAATAAGAATACAGAACACATCAAATACAGGAGACATAAGGACAAAAACAAGGACGATTAATGTGTGTGTGTGTGTGTGTGTGTGTGTGTGTGTGTGTGTGTGTGTGTGTGTGTGTGTGTGGGTGGGTGTGTGCACATGTGCGGGTCAATATTCACAGAGTTTATTCAGTTTCAGCTATTGTTTTACTTGTGTGTTAAAAACCTTGAGCTCTGTCAATGTTTTAATTTCTGATGGTAACATATTCCACAGTTTGGTGCCTATTACTGCAAAGGATGGTTGTCCGATGTGGTTTTGCTATTCTACAATTTCCACTCATTGCAACCCTAGTTCTAATGCTACTGTTCCGTTATTTCTGGAGCAAGGTTGTTCACACACAATAAATTGTGTTTCTTGAGAATTTGGCAATGATGCCATCTAGCAGGTTTCTGATCCATTGTTTTCAGTGCCTGTTTGTATAATGATTTTATTGGTGTCATTGTTGTTTGGTTGGCTTGACCCCAAAAGGTGATACAGAATGACAAATGGCAAAATGTCATGGCATGGATAAATTGTTGTGCTGCCTTAAGAGGTATATATTGCCTTATTAGGCAAAAGGAATTTAAGTTGGTCTTGACAGTTTTGCACAGCTTCTTAATATGTCTATTAAATTTAGGATGAGAATCTAAAATAACACCTAAAAATGTCAACTCATCTACTTGATCTATCTCTATCTTATCAATCTTTACTCTGGAATTTTCGTTGGCTTTTGAAAAGCACATTGACACTGTCTTTTTATAATTTCAAGTCAAATGATTGGTTCTGAGCCACTGGGATACACCAAACATCTCTTCTGATAGAGTTTTGGCTGCCAACTGAGGAGTTTTGCAGATGAAAATACCATGGTGTCCGCATACATTTGGCATCTGGCTCTTTTACAACTATCTGGTAAATCATTCATATATAAGCTAAAACCTAAAGGGCCTAATATAGAACCTTGTGGAATTCCCATTGAACAAGTCTGGACAGTTGACAGGGTAGAATTGGATCTAACCCACTGCTCTCTATGTTTAAGATATATCTGGAACCAAGCAATTTCCTAATCTGAGAAATTAAATGTTTTGAGTTTATTAAGGAGAATTTTATGGTTAACAGTATCAAAAGATTTCTTGAAATCCAAGAATACTGCCACCCCTACATTCCCCACATCTAACAACTGTTTTATAATTTCTGTGAGGTAGCAGTTTGCCAGCTCTGTTCAGTACCCAAATTGTTGGGTTCAGAGCAACAATTTGGGTTCAGAGCAACAGACACAAAAGCAATGATTTTTGTGTTGTAGATAAGCTACTAGCTTTTAGTCTAAGCATCTGATTACAAAAAACTTTACAGGGTTAAAACAATAAGCTGAAACAACAGGAATCTAAAAAATATGTTGTTAAGAGATGGCATAAAACTAGCAACAAAAAACAGTTTGATATCTGATCTTTAATTCAGAATGTAAATTACCCAGCATGTCCAGGAAGAGAAAAATGGTCACAAGAATTATATATTGTCAAGATATGACGTATATGTGCATGTTTGATTGAGAGCACTTCGGCATGTCATATGCTCTAATGTGTTTTGAATTTGTGGAAGAGCTAATAAAGAGCCTAGTTTGTTACAAATAGGCTGTGTTGCCCAGGCGTTTATTTGACATATGTAAAACATTAGCCGGGATAACCGCCTTACATATGTCTGACTTACAAACTGCATCTTATTTAAATTCTGTTGAATGCTGTTGGATACTTCTGCATGCAGAGCTGCACCTGATTAAGACTATACATGACACAACTTCATTTTAAAAATGCTAGTAATTACTAAACGACTTTATCCAACCAAATTAAGCCCCAACATGTGCCTACACTTCCATCAATTATGAAATATTTTATTTCCACACATAGTTGGGGGCCTTCAGCACATAATTAGGTAATTTCGCGCAAATTAATCTAAAAGCGCCAAATTTGGCAGAGATGTAGCTCAGGTCATACTGAAATGATTTAGCTAGGGCCCCGGAGCCAGCGACCCTCAGGGCCAAGATGGCAGCCAAATCCAATATGGCCACTGCACGAAAAGGGTTCCGACTATAACTTTTGAACCACATGAGCTACAAATACAAACTTGATGTCTTTTTCAGCTTAATTGATTATGGGAAACGGTGCATCTGGACCCCTTATTCCTCCAATTCCAATATGGCCGCTGTCCAAAAAAGCAGTTTTGACTGTAGTATGGGCCTTATACCCCACGGCGCCCGAGCCAATGGTCCCTGAGACCAAGATGGCAGCCAAATCCCATATGGCCGCCACCTGAAAGGGATCAGGACATAACTTTTGAGCCAGATCAGATACAAATACAAACTCTATGTCTATTTAACCTTTTTTGATGTCACCAATGACGAGTGCCTGTAAATAAATAAATAAATAAAATTAGCAAAACAACATCTCTAGTAAAATATAAAAATATGAAAGACAAATGGAGGGAGAGAAAAAAACATAAAAATGAGGGGAGAGAAATGGGCTTTGAGCAATAAACTGTTCAAGGAAGAGAGAAAATGGTTAAAGACAGAAAGTAGAGACGGTGGTTAGTTATAGTTAAGGGAGGGTTCCCTCTGGAAAACTAGTGTGCAATGAGGTTAATTAAGTTAAAGTGATGAATGATAAGATTCTGACACAGACATTTTACAATAAAAAAAAAAAATATGAAGGTCAGCAACACCTACTGCTAATTTTGCTCAATCTCGCTACAGAGCTTGCTTCACTTAGCCCTATTTAGCAACCTGAACTAATGAAACGTCTGATATGTCAGCAGTTCAATAATCATGCAGGCAAAACAACACTGGACACTACCACTTTCGGGAGATAAGAATATCTTTACTTTACCTGCTCTGTTGAACTCCACATGGACTTCTCTGGCTGGAATGATATGACAGAGCTGTACCCTCCAAAGTCAAGTTCCGAAATAGCCAGTTACATATTGTCACTAAAAAATGAGTTGTTTGAGGAGTTCGATCAGTAAAGTGCTATCAACAAAATAGGAACATAAGCCCGCGATCATCAGTAAGATGCTGATGGATAATGACTTGACTTGAGAAGAGATGTTAGCACGTCTCCGCTGCTTGACAGAAAATACTGTTTTATGCTGTTAGATTACAGTTGCTTATTGTTAACTGAGCATTAACTGTTAATTTACATTTAAGCGTGAATATTTAACAGTATTTTACAATTATTTTAAAATACAGTAAGATACTGTTGTAATCCACCATAAATGTACAGCAATTCATTACAAATACTGTGTTGTGCTGTTAAATGACTATTTTATTTTACAATTATTAAAAAATACAGAAGGATGCTGTTGTAAATCCATCATAAATATACAGCAATTTGTTACAGTGTAGCTTCTAATTTGTCAAACAACCATGTTGGAAATGTTTTGGCCTGCATCAAGCACAGACAACAACTACGGAGATTGTAGAGATGATGAGAATGTTAAGTTATAATGTTTCTTTTCTGTTTATCTATGCTGATATGCAATACAATGCATGCAGATATTTCATTTTGTTTACATATATTCGGGGATACAACCAGGGTCGTAACCAGGGTTAAGAAACTAGTGAGGTACAAACCATGTGCGCGCGCGCAAAAAAAAAAAGAGCACTTATTTATGAATAAAAACTAAAATAAATAGTGTTTTAAACTGTGCAATTACACAAATATCTACCTTACCTTTTGGAGGGCTGGCTGGATCCTGTCTCCAGAGGGTTCAACTCACTGAAAGTACATAAAAAGGACAGACAGACAGGCAGACAGACTTATGATCAGTTAATGCAAATGTGACAAATAATACTGCTTTTTTTTTAGAACAAATTCTTTTTTACAAAGGCTGTCTAATCTTCACAGTATTACCTTTCGGAAGGCAAGGTGGATCCTCCTGTGTCCAGAGGCATCCCACCGCCTGAGTACGCTTTCCTTGTCGATCTTGATGTTGCTGTGAACATGCATGAGAGCTAGTCTTGAGAGACGGTCATCAGACATACTGGCTTTGAGCCATGTTTTTAGTCTTCTCATGGCAGAAAATGATCTCTCACAAGCACATGTTGTAACGGGAAGAGTTAAAAAGGATTTAAGCATACAATGTATGTTAGGAAAGAAGGGCATGTATGTTTCATTCAATGTTTCCAAACATGATCCAGTTAGGGCTTCATCACTCTCCGCGAACTTGTATCTCCAGCGTTCTATTTCCTGTGTGAATGTATGTGGGTCAGGTAGATCTTCTCTGTACCACTCAACCAGCTCTTCCTCTCTTTCCTTTGTCAGCTTTTTCAGATCTTTTGGCACCAGGTAAGCTGCTAGCATTGCAGGCTCGTTTCTTTCAGAGAACCTGGCATCCTGCTCACTGGTGATGTGGTCAACGAATGGATAAAATAAGTTTATCCTATAGTGGTCTTCCGCTGACTCAGAGGCTACATTAGCTCTGTAGTTCTGGTTGAGACACACCCTTCTCTTGGCTTGGACGACATTGACAGAGTTGGCCATGGCTGATGCTTTTTCGAAACATCCTCTAAATCCTTCTTCACACCTCTGGTTGGCTATGACTTTGCGCACATTCTGTGCTTCCTTGTAGGCTGCGATGATGTCCAAGTTAGTAGACTGTAACGTTTCGGTGAGGGGTGGCAGGTAACCTAGGACATGGTTGGTCATCACAACAGTGATGATAGTCTCGAATGATTCCGTACTATGCTTGAGATTACTGGCCTTTCCAGAGATGGAGGTTGGTTCTGTTTCCATGGTCTCTAAAGCAGAATGAGCAGCAGTGAACTTTTCTACAAAGGCATTTAATGTAGTTGCTCTGCTGCCCCATCTGGTGTCTGACATTAGCGGGATCCCTGCTGTCCTTGACTGGGCACCCTCTCTTCTGCTCTCTTCCCGCAAGGCAGATTTCCTGGCACCTGTGGCTGATAAGAAAAGAGTGATCTTTTCAACAATGGTCATCGTGTTCCTCACTAAAGGAATGTCTGAACAGCCATGCGCCACTACTAGATTAAACGCATGGCTCCGAGAGTGGGTGTACACTGCCCTGGGATATAGTTCCTGGATTTTCTTTTGTACCCCACTCACATGTCCACTCATCGTGGAGTCCCCGTCATAGCCCTGACCCCTGAGGAGGGTTACCTCAAGACCCCATTGTGGCGACCCCTGTTGGTATTCAACAGTGGGGTCTGGAGTAAGTTGCTGGTTGGCAGGGGGTTGGGCCAGCCTGGCAATCTAGTGAACTAAGGACACCTGGGCCGGTGATCTGTTTGTCATAAAAGCAGGTTCTCATTCATTGTCTCTCTCTCTCTTCCTTGCAGACAGACCTGTCTCCTGAATGACGCGGCAGCCTTAAGCTTTGGTTCTTTGGTTTCCTTTTATGCACCACACAACATCCACATACACCATATTCACCATGCATGCACATCCTACACCCCTGATTTTACTGACTTCCACACCTTATGTTATTGTCTTATTTGACTTATTTCTATGATTGATTTAAATAAATATATTTTGTTATTCCTTTG
>CAEMYA010000342.1:236130-249209 GCA_903131615.1 Diplodus sargus | reverse complement strand
CTCTCTCTCTCTCTCTCTCTCTCTCTCTCTCTCTCTCTGTATCCCCCTGTCACATTAGGACAAAACACCTAGGCACAAGCAGAGTAAGTTATATCATGTTGTTCAGTGCAGCCAGGAATGCACATTTTTTTTTGTAAATTGCGGAGACAGAACAACCTCTCCATCAACAAATGGCACAACACAGGCGGGCCAACTCCTCAGGTGCAGATTCTGCTGTCTGCTTTCACTCCAAAAATCATTCCTTTGAGGAGAACAATATAAATGTCTTGGCCAGAGAAGACAGAAGGTTTGAAAGAGGAGTAAAAGAATATAATTATGCCAGGTGAACAGAGGAGGTGGTCTACAACACTACTTATCACCCACCTACGATGCAGTACTGAGTTTCCTCCCCAGACAGCTTAACAGTTGCTCATACCTGGGTTCACCTAGCCCTAGAAACCCACATGAAGCCAAAGGAGAGTAGTAACTACAAAAAAACAGTAACAATAGTAAAAATTGAACAATATAATTAAAAGGTAAGACATAGAATTGAATAGAATAAACTCCCATAAACATATGAAAATATAAAATATTGTACAATATTAACATGTCATTATAAACAGTGTGGTGGTGAACTGTGATTTACACATTATAATAAATATGGGTAGTATGGGTATCTATAAAATTGACCAGATGATGCAACTAAAAATGAGAAATGAGTTGTGTATGCTACTGGGAGCAGTGCTGGTCATACAGTCTGACCTGTGATACCTCTCCTTCACACACTGTGTATCAGTCTGTTGCTGAAGGAGCTGCCCAGTGCTGTGGGAGTGACCTGCAGAGGGCGGGACTCCTGCACCAGCAGTGATGACAGCTTGTCCATCATCCTGCTCTCTCCCACCACCTGCACTGGGTCAAGAGGGCATCCCAGGATGGAGCTGGCCTTCTTGATAAGTGGCTCAAAAAAAAAAATGAAGGTTCTGGATTGGGATCTGATTGAGATGCTCTGGCATGACCTTAAACCCGCCGTTCATGCTCGGAAACCCTCCAATGTGGTTGAATTAAAACAATTCTGCAAAGAAGAGTGGGCCAAAATTCCTCCACAGCGATGTGACAGACTCATTGCCAGTTATCGTAAATGTTTTTTACATCAGGCTAGGTTGGTTTGGGTAACCTTTTTTCCCTTGATAAATGAAATCATCATTTAAAAGCTGCATTTTGTATTTTCTCAGGTTATCTTAGTCTGATACAAACATTTGTTTGATGATCTGAAACATTAAGTGTGACAAAAAAGCAAATGCAAAAGCACAGCACTGTTACTGTATTTGAAGCAATAAAGTATGCAAAACTATTCTAGTAGTAACTCAAATTTAGAATAACATTTGTTGTTGATTTGCTTGGTTTCTTCATGCCTATTTAGAATTTCATCTAAATGCTGCTTTAACCTTGTCAACATCAGGCAACAGTTACAATATGAGCAGGGAGTCACGATCCTCTGTATCACTGTCTGAATGATGATGGAGCTGCTAGCAGCAGAGAGAAATGAGTATGGATTTATATCAGCTAATAAACACAGACAGGATAATAGTATTGATTTATGGCTGGCTTAATGTCACAATGGAACAGTGCCAGCAGGCTCATGGAGGTTTTGGCAATGATCTGTGTTTGTTGCTATGTTACAGTAATTTGATTTGTTTTTGCGTTGTCAGACAGCTCCTCCACCAGCAACATACTGAGCTTAAGTCAACTGATTAACAAGGGCTGAAACTCTCATGAAGTACCAGTGTCTCGAAGAAAAAAAAGGAGAGGCGAAGAAAGATAGGGCACCTTAATGCTGGGATTGTGTGTCCAGGGTAACCACAAAAGAAGTGAATTGACTCATATTCTACATTGTGTGTGTGTGTGTGTGTGTGTGTGTGTGTGTGCGTGCGTGTGTGGGTGTGTGAGATCATTTTTATGTCACTGCTATTGTGGAGCTGCAGGAGATCTAGGAAATCAATAGACCCTGTCGATAGACCTAACCTGAATCGAATGTGACTTGAATGTAGAATGAATACCGCTGTTTGTGTGTCTGTATGCATGTGCATATTTTATGTTGTGTGTGTGTTCATTTTTCAATCAGGAAGAACTAGAGCAACTTTTCCCTCCATCACATGGTAGTGGTAGTGTGCTACATAAACTCCTGCTTCCTCTGACAACAGCAATTTTTAATGGTCTCAGAAAATAATCACATCATCAGAAACGTCCATGTACTTTCTCAGCTTTCAACTTCAGCAGAGCACAGTCCTCGAAAGCGATGTGCCTTTGTTTTGAATGTGCTGTATATTTGACTGTGAAGTCTTGAAACTACACAACTGGTCTCAAACTTACAATAATCACAGGCAAACATGTTGACAGTCAGAAGTGAGTAAGCATATTGTGACTCTGAACATCGTTTAAGCTGTGACACCAAGTGGATTGCTTTGGATTGGGTTCACACCTAGTCAGCTAAAAATTCAGGAATATCAATCGGTCCATTTAGGAAGCACAAGTGATTGTGAATGAATTTCACCTGCTTTGGTGCAAATGAAAGTGACAACAGGTGCAATGGCGAGGCAAAGGTCAAGACAGCCCCCAAAAGGAAATGGTTTTGCATGTGGTAGCCAAAGACAATTCCTCTCTCCTTCTCCCTCTTTCCAGACTGATTCTTCCAGCAACAGCATAGTATCGTAATTCAGTGGTCACCATCTTGACTCCCTTGTCAAGTGGTTATGCTTTACAACACGGCCATCACGTGGTTTAGAGTAGCAGACGTATAAATGATGGAACACAACACCAATGTTGTTAGTTTCTATCAGATTTAAAACAAGATTCCTACTCTTACATGTGTGGTGGTGAAACTTTTGCTTTAAAAGTTGTTATTGTGGAGATGTTCACAGTAGCAGTTGAGCTAAACTCTGTCCGATCAGAGCACTTCTGAAAACACACAAGCATACAAAACAACAAAAACACCATACTACTAATCCCAACCATGAAACCTTAAGTAGAAAGGCAAACGCATCCCTAACAAGGCATAGATCATTTCACTGGTCGACATTATAATTGGCATTCCATTGGCTGGGGAATTTTGATAGGATTATTGCAAAAAAAAATAAAAATTCTGAGAGTGTGGGACAGATCTGAGAACTTTTAGGAGAACTGCAGAGAGCCTAACTGTGAGGAACAGGGCTAAAGCTTGAGCGTATGATATCTGTGCAGGCAACAATATATTGAGTGCCAGCAGTTTGAGCACAAGCAGGGGATATATGAGTGCGAGGGCAGGGTTTTGAGGGAAAACTATAACAAAAATAATTAAATCATGCTCTAAAATCGAAAGACTGCACTCTTTAACAAAGATGGGGGGGAAAAAACTCAATACTGCCAACCTCTTCTGTTGCTCCCTGATGGTGCCCTGCTCCTGCTGCGCTGCAGGGCAGCACCCCTACTGACTTCATTTGTATGATAATCATTAGTTCTTTGTGCTTACATGTACACTGACTGCTTGGAAAACAAATATTCCTACATACACATCCTGTAAAATAGAAATCATAGACCACTAAATGTAATATCTTCAGCTGTCAGCTGTAACTCTCAAGTCTTGGGATGTTAGAACTGGTGGTGTCAGTTTTTCTATTAGATACTGATCCCAACATAACTAAGATGCCTGCTTCCCACTGAGAGCATGGCTAATGAACCTCTTTCATGACAACTTCATAAGATGTTGAATAAAATGATTTCTTTCAACGAGACTTGTAGTCACCACCCCAAGTAGGCCAGTATATTTCACAGGCAGTGGTTCAATGGAGTGATGAGAGGGTTCACTTGCTGAAATTAAGTTTTACTGACAAGTAAGAAGCAACTCAAGAATGTTCCCCGAAAACAAATCACTGTCACTTGAAAAACTTTGAACCATGGAAAATGTGTAAAACATGGAAAAAAACACTTCCATTAAACAAGCCGTTTAATCAGAGTGTTTTTGTTGTTGACCTAGAAAATAACAAGATTTTCTCATCCACAATCTGGACAAAACCCACCTTACTAATCAAGTGCTAACATTTTTTCAAAACCTTTTGGAAAATCTAATGTCAAACAACTTTTCAACCTATTAAGTGATGTGATCTAGATGTGTTTAGAGGGACCTTTCATCAGTGTTTTGTCAGTATTCAAGATCAGCTAAATCCATATAAAGCTGCAAACATGTATCACTAGTTTAGCAGATAGTAGATTGCAGATTGTTTTCACAAGTTATTTGCGAAAACAAAAGTGAGATCAGTGTCATAAATAAACAATAAACACCAATCAGCCACAACGTGAAAATGTTTCCTTTGGGTGCTGTATGTTGGGAATGGCTTCTATGTACAGTGTCTGACTTGATCTAGCATGTCCTGCAGATGGTCAGTAAGGATCCTTGGAATTTGCAGGTCAGGTTGAGACCTTGGGCTCTTTGTGTTCCTCAAGCCATTCCTGAGCAGTTCTTTGGGGTGCCAGGGCACATTGTCCTGCTGGGGGGGCCACTGGATTCCGGGAGTGCCGTAAGGGCGTATACATTAGTGTCTGGATGGGTTGTGGGTGCCAAATGGCAAATGGTAGCTGCTTCAATTTTAAAATGTATTTTTCTGTTTTGTTGACTCCATGCCCCCTTCTGCTATGGTTTTACATTTAAATTTTTAGGGCATTTAGCAGACGCTTATATTCAAAGCAACTTACAGTAATTCATACATAGATTCATACACTGATAGCAGTGGCTGCCATGCAAGGTGCCGACCAGCACATCACATCAGAAGCAGTCTTGGGGTTCAGTATCTTACCTGAAGATGCTTCAACATGCAGACCAGAGGAATCAAACCAGCGACCTTCTGATAACAAGACATTGGCTCTACCTCTGAGCCACATGTTGGGAGTTGATGGTATCATTAAAATGGGGCACCACCCTGGAATCAGGAACCAATAACCAGACCAAAATAGTCTCAAAGAAGGGTTCATTTTAAATGTAGACATTTGTAGCATATTTACAATTAAAGTGAAACTCTCGCCAAAAAGCGACCTAGGCTTTATGTATGTGAGTCAAATCTTTATGTAAAAGCATAATTACGACGAATGAGGCACTTTTAGATTTAACATAGTTTCGTTTTCGGGCAAGCTAGTTTTCAATGGAGTGCAGGGGCACTCTTACGCTAGCATCAAAATCGCTATTTTTAAAACACTAAGAAGGCTCGACACAACATGAAACTTGCTTTTAGTATCACCAGGGTCTCTACACATGAACACAAGTATTGAGAACATCGTTTGTGTACACAGAGTTTACTAAAAACTCTAAAAGTTTACGCTTCCCTCAGAAGAGAAAACTCCTGCTGACAGAGAATATAAATAAGACTGCTGGTCCAGATAATATACCTGGCTGTGGTCTTGCAACTGGATATTGGACTTCCTCACAAGCAGACGACAGAGAGTTCAGCATGGCAATCAACATAAGTGCTCAACTCTGGAGCTCTCCAAGGCTGCGTGCTCATCCCTCTCCAATTCACACTGTAAACCCATTACTCCACTCCTAAAGCATACATTAATGAACCAGATTCTGGTCAGCTTTTACAGAGGAGCAATAGAAAGCATCCTGACTGGAAACATTGCACACTGGCGTTTCTGGCAAAATGTGTAAATGGTGACCAGCAACTGTTCCATTATCTTTTTTGATGACAAGTTTTCTGAACATGCACAGACAGGTCATAAAATTAAAAATGAGGTAAACCTTAGAAGGGGACGGAGGAGAAAAGAAAGGTGTATGTCTACTGTGAATATTTTAATAATAATGCATAGACGGCTTGAACTTAACCTTAGCAAGGACCAGCAAACACCAGGCCTGTGTGTCTCTGTGAAGTTAAATTCAGGACAACTCTCTGTGAATTCTGTTGCCACCTCACCAGAGACTCTGGTTCTCTCTCTTCCATTCCCCTCTCCTCTCTGTAATGTTGTTCATGAAGAACATAAACACCCGAAAAAGGATGTCAGCAGGTTGACCAACAAGAGCATAGATAAACTAGTAGTGGTACAAATGGAAACCTGACCAAACACTGATAGATAATGTTTTATTATAAAATGATTGCAGCAATGTCTACTTTGATGTAATCAATTATTGCCTAGCTTTTAATACAATCTAGTTTAAAATCACTTTAAATGTGCACCAGTCGTCTGATGGAATACATCTTGATACCGAGGCATGAGTGAAACCTGATGTTACAGTATATATGCAACCAGTGAGCCCTGACACCACCCTCTGTTTTCTGACCAGCTAATCTTCACAGATACATTCGTAGCTTGTCTCTCCTGACTCTTGTCACACAGGGAACAGGGAAAATGAGAGCAGATAGAGAGACAAAGGAGAAAATTGTCGAAATGGAGCCTTGGAACTGTTTCCATCTTAAATTAACTATTTCAATCAAGACAACTAGATAATATGGGATATTAATCCTATTCTTCCCATCTCTCTGTTTAATTAATGACACATGCCACACAGCTAAGACTCTGGGCTGAACCCACATTTGTTGGAGGCCCAATCCAACATGAAGAACCACATACTAGTGTTTATCCTTATTGATACATAATTGCATTACCTCTGCAGCAGTTCAGTTGAAAGGCATTCAACAGTTTTTTGTCTTGTTTTTGAATGTGGTAATCCAGGGCAAACTATTTGATTTAATGACAAAAAAGTATGAATGGTATATCTATATGCATCTTCAATCTCTCATTAGCCTTGATATTAATAATATTGATATAAAAACTCTGTTTTCATACAATATTGGTACGATATCTTATTAAAAGTAATTCAATACATTTTGTGTGAAATCGTAGAAGCGTTGAGCATCATGGGTAATCAGTGCACCGACCAAACCCTGGCAAAGGTATTTAATGGAAATCCAGGTGCTTTCTAGAAATGACAGCCTGCAGCCACTTGTTTCGTTATTATTCGACTGAATATGCATTATCAGTGATCAGAGATTAGCCACATAATTATGGGCTAGAAGAGGCCAACTACACTAAAAAGTAGCTTTAGAGGCCATCATTGTCTATTTATGTAGGCGCGAATAACGGCCGACTCCAAAGGACTCCAGTCCAAGAGGTATCTAGCTCACTGCTAAACCTGAAACCAGATGGATCGGTAAGATGATTTAGAATGAGAGCATTTAAAGTGTAGTTTACAGGCCAAAACAATAAAGAAAATTGTTTTGAGTTGACATGACTTTGCATTTGTTAGCTAGCTGGTGGATATTATTACTGCTTTTTTGTTGATTAGCATGTTTTACATTTATGCTTTGAGGTTGATGACAGGTTGGTGATATTACAAAAACCTTAGCTCATCAGCTTCCAAGTTAGCCTGTAGGCTACTTTTTTCATTCTGTACAAAAACATCATATATGTATTCTGTATCTACTTGATTCAACACTGTATTGACTCTATATCATACTCATGTTGAGTGAAAATCTCAAACCCAAGATGCCTGTTTATGGCTGCACTAGTAGTATTTGGCTACATCAAATGTAAAAGTCCAGTGTGTTGAGCATAATAATATACAGTAGCCTACACACTTCCATGTAATTCATCCCTACATGTTTGTAATCTTTGGAAACTTGTGATCTAGAATGTAAATTTATGTTCTATGGGTTTCAACAAAGCTTGGCTACATTTGATCCTATACAAGAAACCTGAGGATAAACGTTTAATTTGGCTTCTCTTCTTAGCACATCTGTCACCTGTGAGTGTAAGCTGGATGCTTACAGTGACATGAACATTAATTTAAAAAAAGATGAACACTGCCAAATTATTAGAAAGACATGAGCTTTATTACCTACATGATGATATTGGAGCTGTGATGGCTCTATTAGTATTACGTAGTGTGATCGGAAACAACCAGGGCTGCGGTAAAGCAGTGTTCTATAATATATATGTAGAAATACGTATATTTCTATAACGTAGGTTACATGGTAACACAAGTAAGTTACAGAAGTAAGTGCTCAACTCCAAACCAAGCATTTCAGGCAGTGCAGTAGCAGTGTTTTCTATAGAAGAGTGTAACTCCCTTTGGTGGGAACTTTGGGCTTTTTCACTTTGCAGACCTCCTACATGCACAAAAATGCTACTGACATGATAAAGAAAAGGCCAACAGCATCATATGTCCCTTTTAAGGTTGGCCATCTGACGAATGCAGACTGTCACCAATCTTGAAGGCATCAACAATCTTCTTTTCAGTTAAATCATAAAGATTGTGGTATTTCTTGTCCTCTTTACTTCTTTTTCAAAACTGATTTTCTATAATTCCAGCGATCTGTCTCATGATGTCTCACATTGCAAACCAATGACTAATGTATCCATGCTACATGAACAAATCAGTAGTGATGTTACTACATGGATATGCTTATTGGAAGAATTACTTTATGTGGTGAAGTATTCTAAACGGTGCAACCTGAGTTATAGCTAGTGGTGTGACAGGAGCCTGTGCCAAAAAAAGAACGATCATTAACGTGATATTGTGATGTATGGTGCAAATGGAGAAATTCATGTTTGACTATAATCTACAGGGAATTTCATCACTCATGATTGCATATATATAACACCACAGAAGCTGCATAAAATGAACCCAGATACATCTGACTTATGTTGGCACTGTGGAGAGACAGGATCTCTGATACATTTGTTATGGCAATGTCCACAAATAAAACAAAAAAAACAAACAAATATTCTATGCTCAATCCTATGTATGGATGCATCTATTTGCCCAGAAGTGTGTCTGTTGGGCCTGAAACTGGACGGAGTGGAATCCAAAGTATTGCAACACATGTTATCATTGGCTTTTCTTTCTGTAAAAAGGATCATTCTGATGAACTGGAAAATAAGAAAACCAAATTGTTTTTGTTTAGATCACTGGCTAAAGGATTTCATAGATCTGATAATGATGGAGCAAGCAGCCATTCCCCTGCTGTAATCTTACAGGGATAATGGACTGAACAATGTATGGACTTCTGTTCTGGAATATGTAGAGGAAAGACAATAAAAAAGTATTGGGCTCCGTATTTTCCTTTTTTCCTTCCTTGAGAAGAATGAAACTCTGATTGAATCGTAGGCCATGCAAAGGTATCTTTCCCCTCCAAACTCCAGACAGAAAAGCCCTTCAAACTCTTTTACATCTATTAAAACTCAACAGGCTGAACCTGATGATGTGCCTGGGGTGCGGTTAAGGCATGGCCTGAATGTTCAGCACAGATCTCTATGAGTGTCTGTCCAACATGCTGATTGTACATGCTGGAGTGCATCACCACTACAGTCTTTTGTAAGGCTTGTCTGCTTGGTAATCACAAAAATAATTTACTGCCTGATAAGTGGAATGTTAGAATAATAACATGCACTCACACATGCAGGCACAGCAGAAGCTCAAAGGCATTTAATAAGATCAATTAATTGTTTAGGCACTATGTTGTATGTACAGATTTTGTCTTGAGTTTGTTGTTGTAATGCCTACAATGAGCCATTATTCCTGGGGTTATTTGTGTGTTTTCGTGAAGGTCATTGAAGGAAGTTGTTGTCAACACAGGTATGTCTTCTTACATTTAAAATACATCTTAATTATTTAATTTTCTTGGCAGTTTAGGGAATCCAGCACTATAAAATGTGAAGCAGTGATTTCAAGAATTCATCACTTTTGTGATGCATTTATGAAAAATCTTTTCTCTGCCTGTTTGCTGATTCCAATAGTAACAAACATTAGGTTATTGATGACACACACACACATACATTATACTGTACACTAATGTAGTCCCTCTGTCATGTTTTTCATTTTTTCTCTTGTTTTATTTAGCAGGATGGTTTTGCACCATCAATATCAAAATGTGTGAAACTGAGGCCTGGACTCTGCTAAGGTATGGGCTCCGGCCAGCAGTAGCAACACCCTGAGCTGCAGAAACAACCTCACACTTGCAGAGGTCAGTCAGTTTGTCAGAGGTCAGTTCTGTTTGTGCAGCGAATGTTTCAGTTACTTCAGTGAAAGACTGGACTGAGTCCATATGAATGTGAAAATGAACATACATATGGTAACACAACTTCTTCTTTGATTGTTATGCATAATTAATTATCTGAACTAAATTTAAACCTATAAGTATCTAATAATATACAGGGAAAAATGACAAAAATTATCTTTTTCTTTAGAAAAGAAAAACAACTCCTCAGTGAACCATATTATGCCTCAAATGGGAGATATGAAACATGAATGTTTTCAGTGACTGCTGCCTATACCAACAGTGAAAAAAAACTACGGAGTAGAGTTCTTAACGGGGCTGAAAATTAAAACCTGACCCGACCCGGCCCGCAGGTTTTCAAGCCCGAGCCCGATGCAGCCTGACACACCAGCATGAATTGTCTGCCCTAACCCGGCCCGAACCCGACCCCCCGCGCGCCTGCATTGTTTTCCTCATACACTTGTTTTCATGATCAGACAGACAGCAGACGGAAATTCAAATCAAACTTTATTTCAAATTAAAAGATTTAACACAAACAACCGAAACACTCTAACTTTAAATAGCCTATATAAATAAATATGCCGTAAATAAATATTAAATTCAACCTTCACACTTTTTATAAAAAAGGAAGCCCGAGGCCCAATCCGACCCGGCTCATTTGCGTATTATTTCGGCCCGAACCCGGCCCGAACCTGCGGGTCCGGTTGGGTTTGTCGGGCCGACCCAACCCGTTGAGAACTCTACTACGGAGCCTTGATTAGAAAATCCTTATCCCAGTTTAGGCATTCGCACTTTAATTATGGATATAAACATGTCGACAATTAATGGCAAATGTGAATGTGCAAGTCAGTGGCAAGGCTAGCCCTTTTTTAGGTGGGCTCAAGCCCATCCAAAACTTGCCTTAGTCCATCCTATCGTTTAGTCCACTAATTGTACATCCAGGGCTCCAGACTGCGACCTAGTCAATCTGGGAGTTAGAATGACAGCTGGCTGACCAATGTGTGTGAGATGCGCAAGGACTGGCACTGTAAGTGCCTAATGTGTGGAGGGGGAGGGTCAGAAAGTTGTTCCGAGTGCAGAAGGAGAAGGTTTCACTTTCAGAGAACAATGGGGTAACGAACTCCATGCCGGAGCAGGATGCAGCAATTGAGCTGAATTTAGCACCGAGCAGACAGGAATTCACGCACAGGAACATCCGGTGACTTAATAAAACACTCTGTGCTGACACCAGCACACAAATCTCAAAAAAGAGACAAACACAAGCTCTTTTAGTAATCCTTCAGTTGGGAACACGTTGTGTTGTTGTTTTTATAACAAGCACTATATTACAGACAGACAGCTGTGATCAATTGAGCCTTCTCCTCAGTTTACATTAACTAATTTTTTGAGAAAAGTTGATCATTGTTCATCCATAATCATTAATGTTATACATCATAGGTTTAGGAAGATATAAGACTCTCATCCGGTGAATTGGCTGATTTAGTGGGGGGATTGTATGTCAGTGGAACTTGTACATAGATCATGGTTGGATAATCAAAGATTCTTGTTATATATGCTGTTATGAAAAATCTGTCAGCTGCTTCCTGGGGGCTGAGCCCCCCAAAGGTCAGATCCTAGAATCGCCCCTGGTGCAAGTGCAACCAGGAGGTCAAACTTTTCTGAGTACAGTAAGTGCAACCAACATTTCTTCAGGTTGAATTAACAGCAGGTGTATCTGCTACTTCTGCTGTTGTTTACAACATACAGATAATACAATATCAACATCAAAAATAAAGTGTAAACCAACATGTCTTCAAGTTGAATAAACAGTAGGTTTACCTGCTACTGCTACTACTACCTGCTAAAAGATCAACCAATTACTCAATGACTTTACAGATTTTTTTTCAAAAATATCAACTGATCCACATGATCTGGCCGCAGAACACTTCTCTGTGTGTTCACTATATTGGCAGCAGTATGAAAAATCCCAGGCACACTGTTGCCTGGGATACAGAGGTACTGTTTAGCAAGGGTTGACAGTAGTGGTAGCACTTTCTCCTGTGATCTCCACCACTTCATGGCATTTTCAGTCAAAGGCAACGCTTCTTTCGCTAGATACCTTATCACCTCTGCTCTGGCTGTCTCACTTGTGGATTTTCTTTCTCTTTGGGTGAAGGAATCACCAAACAGTGCATCTAAGGCTTTCTTCTTACAAGGAGGCGACTCATTTGAAGCTGCAATATGATAAGAAATGTATTTCAAAATATAGTCATGTTTTTCATTTTTCATTAATACAAAACAACAACAATTGTTGGTATTACATGAAGCACACCTGTGGTCTCTTCCTGGGATGCTAACGGTTTTGTGCTTGAGCTGCCCTCATCTTCCTCCTGATTTCCCATTGCTGGTATCTATGGAAGTAAGAATGTGTGAACTGTTAAAATTTCTGCTCTGTAAGACTGCACACAGAAATTTAGAGGAGAGAGGATAAAGAACAGATGAGAGTTGAGAGAAGACAAATGAAAGGGGAGAAGAGAACAGAGCAGAGGAAAGAGGAGAGGAGAGAGGGGAGAGGAGAGGAGAGAAGAGTTGCCTGTTGTGCCTCAAGAACCAATTTTGCGTAGACCTGTTTTCTGTCCTCTTTTTCCAGGTAGGGCAGCTCTTTAAATCGCGGATCCAACGCTGATGCTCTGTAAAGAACAGGAGTATTGCATTGCATTATTAAATAAAGTTGACCTGACATTGCAAGTGATGACCACCTGCTCATACACAAAATAATCAATAGATTAAACTTTAGTGTGTTTTTTTTTAAAGAAATGGGGTACAGCAATGAGGCAAAGCCACCATAAACTAAGAATTATATTGCAGATGTCTTGTTTACTTCTCCATATGAAAAAACTCAACTTCAAACTTGAAAACTCAAAGGTTTGGCATTTACAAATTACAGTTTTTCTCCATTGGTTTGGCTAATTTCTTTAAAACAGAAATTACATTCTCAAAATAACATGGACAAACCTCCAAACCATTTGGCAATTGTTGACAACAGAATTAAATTTCTCATTAATTTCATGAAATTGCAAATGTCTTAGTACATCTTTGCAA
>CAEMYA010000342.1:187177-208249 GCA_903131615.1 Diplodus sargus | reverse complement strand
GAGAGAGAGAGAGAGAGAGAGGCGGAGTGAGGACGGGGGGACACAGGGCAGACGGACCGAGCAGCAGTCCGTCCCCGCGGGTTGCTCTGGTCCGTGCTCCATCCTCGGCGCTGGGTGGTAAGTAGCAGTGTCTGTTGGCTGACTGTACCGCCACTACAGCGGGTTCGTAGCACATGAACTGTTCAGATAGCCGTCTAACATTGTACTTACATGCTCGGTGTTGTGTTGTTGTACAGGTGTCAGAGTCTGGATTGTTTAGATGCTCTTCTTGAATGAGATGCTATTTGATGTAGTCGTTCGCAGCCCGGCACTGGCGCGGTGTTGACGGAGGGGCGTTCGGGCGCTGTATTGGGTCATTTTATGGTACAAGTGAGGAAAATTGTTGCACCAAGCAAGTTAACAACTTTAACTCGTAATAGGCGTCCCGCTTAACGGGCAATCTTTTGAAAACACGTCTAAAATCACAAGAAGCAGTCTATTTTTTTCCCAGGAAAATGGGAGCACAGATTTTCGTTTTGCCGCCTACAAGTGTTAAACGGTAACTCGTGTGGAAGTTATCATATTGCGTATGTTAAATAATGAATAGTTCGTATTTGTATTTATTTGTTTATTAAAAGGCTACACAAAAACAACAATCGTGATAGAATGTGTGTGGATAGGTTCAGAGGGCACTTCAGTGGCGGGGTCCACATGAATTGTGGGTATCAGTGAAATGCTGTGTGACATGTTAAAATGCGCATGTTTATTGTTGATGAAGTGTTCTTTGTCTGCCAGGGTTGGTGATTTCTTCGTAATGTCATTTTGGGGCTGTGGCAATATTACAGTATGGTCAACTTGACTTTGTCGCTGAACAACGCTTAAAACATTATTACACAGTGTTGGTGTTCTGTTGTAGTCATTGGTGTATACACAGACTGTGGGAGAGGGAGACAGACCCACAGAGTGACTGTAGCAGAGTGAGGTGACGCTGATCCTTTCCGACTGATTTTCTTGTCTTTCTCCACTCTCTCTCTCTCTCTCTCTCTCTCTCTCTCTCTCTCTGGCTCCATCTTGCCCCACACAGTGGAAGGAGCATCTCACCAGAGGATATAGTTACAGATGTTTATTGAAACTTTGCTTCCGTGTCACATCATATGTAGCATCATTCAGATGAAATACAAAAAATAAATCAATCTTAACCCTCATCATGTTGTACGGAGCCCCAGACATGACACAGTGAAAAATAATAATAATACATTTTGGCCACAATATAACTAACATGCGCAGAAAATACTAATTAATGGCCACACATGACTAAATTGTGGCCACGAAATAAGTATAACATGTGCACAAAATACTAATTGATAATATTGATATAATTCCTGGACAGCTGGGAAAGCAAATTGAGTGCAACTTCTCTAGAAACGGCAATAGCCTACGTGATGTCTTTAAGGTGAGTGTCTTTTCCTATTCTGTTCTAGTCAATATGTTGTTATCCCACATTTACGCAGTGCCTTTCATTGACCATCTCCTTTGAAAGTAGCATCACGTGTGTCAGACTCTCAGCTGGGGGAATACATAGGCTATATGAGCCGCATCATTTAATGATGCCACCGAACACAGCCGCAATTTCAGTAGCACTCACTGTATGTATCGCGTTGCCAAGGCAACCTATATCAGTGATCAGAATCTAGTTTGTATTGATTTGCAGGTTGTTGTTGCTCTGACTGAACTACTGAAGGTGTCTGTAGTGTTCTCTGGACATTTGTCCATCAGTAAAATCACAGAAGATTAAAAGTTCACTATATTGTAGGCCTATTTAAATAACTGCCTACATGAGGGATAACAAGATACTGACTAGAACAGAATAAGAAAAGACACTCACCTTAAGGACATCACAGGCTATTTTGGGCGCACATTATACTTGTGGCCACAAATTTGTATTACGTTTACATTTTTGTCATGTCATGTCTCGGGCTCCGTAATATTGTAATAGGAGAGAAAATCAATCACTGCATTTCTGCTTGGTCTGTGTGAGTTATCAGTCACCTATGTCTGCTGGCTTTAGTGACTGTGGTGCTGTATATGGTAATGAGAGTTTAGGTCAGATGGAGTCAGACCCAGCAGTTAATTATGTGTGTTGCCTCAGACTGGGTTGCTTGAATGGTCTTTGTCGCAGGTTTCGGCCGACCAGCGGCAGCTATTCAGGCTGTTCAGTGATGTATTAGAGTGCCAGAGAGGTGGGATGTGCAGCATCGTGGCAGTAGTAAAGTAACAGTGTTGATTATAATGTTAATCATTAAAAAAGTTACAATCATGTAATCAGAAAGCGCATTAGCCTTGACTTACAATGAAGAGGAGTTTAGATATGCCTTGTGAATAAAATAAAGAAAAAAAGAGATTTTTTGACAGTTAACACCATTTTTATAGCAAAATATGTTTTCTGGGATATTGAATTGACCACAAAATTCTGCTTCATGTATGGTATGCCAGATTTTTGCCAGATTTGTTGTTTCTTTCAGAGGCTTCCACACCTCTAAAAGCAGCATTAGTCATTCTAAAAGCCTCCACTGAGAGATTCCTGATGAATAAGTTCAGGTGAGTTTAAGTCAGAAATTCTTAAAGCAGGCATGAAGCAGGTATGATCACATAATGTACTCAGTGAAAACAGCAGGAATGTATTTTGTGTCTTGACTGAAAGTTGGATTTTGTGTCAAAAAGCTAAGCACAAACTAAGCAAGAACATTTATTCTTGACATTGGAAACAGTTTTGCCAAAAACAAAATAATGCAGGAAAAATAAAAAGCACTCCTGTGCATAGATAGCAGTACCTGGGCCTAGATATTTCATGTTAGTTAGTTTTTATTTGTATGAATATGCTGCAATTTTAAACAAAACTTTATTCAGCAATGTCACATTGTGACCTGAAAGTATAAAGGATCAACACAGTTCCCAGCTACAAAAAAGAGCCACAATAATGCAGAGTGTAACATAGATCATACTGTAATAGTAAACAAAAAAAAACCCTCATGTGCATTTAACCAGATTAGATCAAAACCACTTGATGGACATGAATCTCGGGGCCCTTTGCCCACTTGGTAAACCAGTCTTGATGCCTATTAACCTTTGATATCTCACATTATCAATGATTGACCACCAACTGTTTCACCCACAGGGCACAAACATTATGTAGCACTTTAACAAGCTACAGTACTATAAGACGTTGGATCAATATAAACATAATATATACTGTACATATTTTAAGTAATTGTAAATTATAGTATCATTGTGGAAATAACTACCACAGCTTCCACGTCCATGGGGATGTCTTCAAATGTTTCGTCATGTTCAACCTAGTCCAAAACTCATCTGGTTATGGGAATACATATTGGCTTGCAAAAAAAGGAGGAGCAAGGTTTCTTCTTTGAGATGTATTAAATAGTGTTTGACATTTTCCACTATTATTTTGCTTTAAGAATAACAGAAACTATAGATGATGACTAAAATAGTTGCATTTTAATCGCATTTCAATAAATTACTCCGCTAGTTATTTAGCTCTAATATTCATATATTAGACTCTTTTTGGTCATGGGGGCCATTTTAAAAAAGTAAGACATGATAATAAGTATCATCCACGTACACTATATGACAAGGGTATACAACTGACATTTGTTCTCATTTTATGTAAACCAAAACCATTAAGGGAAGGTGTGGGGAAGACAAAGAAAGCAATTTAAAGTAATTGTATTTTTATTACCAACCAACATCTTATGCCACACTATCTCATTATCAGTTCCTCAATCTGAAATACTCTTACACTAGTACTAAATCCTCTTTAGAGGAAAAATAGGTGAAGATTGAGAAAAAACAGCCTTTCAGTGCTGAAAGAAAGCTAAAAGTACAAAGCTCCTGGTAATCAGAAGCTAATCAAAAACATATTATGATCTACCACTTAAAAGATTAATGCTTTTAAGACCTAAAATGGCTGTGAACAAGCCAAAATAGTCTCAGGTTTTAATTTAGCATTCATCAACTGCACTCGAAAAAAGCCTCTACCTCTGATGGAAAGTAGATTGATGTCCACCTGCAGCAGTGAAGGCAAAGCTTCCCTTCTCCTCTGCAAGGGCTCCCAGTAGTACGAAGTCCATCCTGAGTTTCACCAGTACAGTGGATTACATGTTTTTATCTCTTCTTGCTTTAATAGCTGCAGTGTCCTGTTTGTTTGCTAAATGGACCACAGACTGAGGCTGCATCTAGACTTAAAACTGGGGTTGGTAATTCTGTTCAGAGGCACATTTTTTTATATTTGTATAAAATTTCTTAACATCCAGAGAGCAATAAAAATATCAAATGCTTTGGGAAAAAAGGGGGAACAATCTGTTATCTGTGGCAGTGTCAGGGCTGTAATATCTTCTTCCAATTCATTTTAGTCGCCCAAAAATTGTATGGACAGCATACCTGCCCATTAATCTGCCCATACCTGCCCACCTTGCGTTCATTCCGCCAACAACTCACTGACCTTGACCGTGGTCTATGCAGGGCACTACTTGAGCTGTGGTGGAGTGAGTTCATTGTTTACGGACAAGAATAGCGAAGAAAGTACAGCCGCTCTTTTGATTACCAGCTGTACCTACAGCAGCTTGTACTGCCAAACAGAGCAAGAACAAAGACTGAACTCGAGAAGGCTACGAACAAAAAGAAGTTGCAGAGCATAAGAGGTGAAAGAAGAGTGAACATTGGAGTGGCTGTTCAACATCACATGTAACTTTATGTCCGGTACACACTGACATGAATCTTTATGTTTTGCAAATACATTTAGGTCTCCATCCTTATCCAGTTTTCTGTAATGATTATATTTTTTGCAGAAATTGTGGCTTCTCAGTCACAGGAGTTGAGGAGTTGGACAGGTTGGACAGATTCATGTCCATCAAGTGGTTTTGATCTAATTTGGTTAAAACATTTTTTTTACTATTACAGTATGATCTATGTTACACTCTGCATTATTGTGGCTCTTTTTTGTAGCTGGGAACTGTGTTGACCCTTTATACTTTCAGGTCACAATGTGACATCGCTGAATAAAGTTTTGTTTAAAATTGCAGCATATTCATACAATTAAAAACTAACTAACCTGAAATATCTAATCCAGGTACTGGTATTTATGCACAGGAGTGCTTTCTATTTTTCCTGCATCTATTGCACAATGACAGGGTGGAGGGAGGACAGGAGGTGAAGGGTAGGGGCCCACAAGCAAAACATGTTGGTCAGTGTTTCCCAGAGCAGAAGTTGATCCTGAAATGTCTCGTTATTTTTCCACAACCCAAAGATATTCAGCTCACTGTCATAGAGGTAAAGAAGCTGGAATCAGAGAATTTTGACTTTATTTTTCATTAAAACTTATTCAAACAAGTAAACAAGACAATATGGGCGGAGACTTCAGCCTTGGACTGGGAAAGCTTCTCCCTCCAGGGCTTCATATGTAAGTTAAAAAAATACTTTACAAAAAGCAGAGTGGCTTGGGACACTGCTAGTTGCAGATGATTATCTACTGTTTGTAAAGTCATCTGGGGCTTCACCACTTAGTTACTGTATCCACCAAAGAGAGTAAATGCTGTTGGTGCAAATGCTGTTCGAAGGTATCAGTTGTAATGGATAGTCTCATTAAAGCAATGACTGTTAAAAACACTCAGCACACAATGTCATGTGACAGAGCAGCCACTCGCATCTAATTATAGAAGCTCTGGATGCTAACGAAGCCCTGAAACTGCTCTGTGTGCTAATTTATGTTGACAACTGCCTGAGAGTAGTCCCTGTGCTCTGTATGCATGTGTGTGAAGTAATCTGTGGTTGTGTGTGTAGAGGGTGATAAATAATTTGGCCCAGGTGCATCGTGTGTGTGTGTGTGTGTGTGCGTGTGTGCGTGCGTGCGTGTGTGTGTGTTTTGAACATAACTTTTTCCATGGAAGGCACATTTCCTTTCCCAAAAGTCCCGGACCATCTTCTGATTCTGATTCTGTTTTTTTTTCTTTTAGCACAAATTCTTATTTCAGTATATGGTCTACATGGTGTAGTGAATTCAGTTTATGTGTCTCTTGTATCAGCAGTTGCCATGGTGTCTTTTCATTGGCTGCAGCTTTAGGTTAGAGGAGGGAACATTAACTGCAACCTGCTGTGTATGTGCGTTTTTTTTCCCTCTTGGCGTGCCTGCCAGATGTGATACTGGTGGCATGGCTAAATCCTCAATTCCACCTTTGATTTTGAAGGTGGAATCAAGATTGTGATGTTGATTGATATCCGACTCACAATCGAGATTGTGAAACCCCTAGTTGTGATATAAGACAACCATGCCAGTTAGCTATCACCATCATGCGCATAACTCTGGGCAACAGTAGATAACAAATTGGTTTGCATGTGACTCGCAGCAACATTTAACTCACTGCAGAAAACATTCACATCAAATGAGCAGTTTTCCTCTGACAGGTGTTCAGCTGCATCTTTCTGGAGGGGAGCCGCCAAATTGCTGTTTGAAGACAACTTCAGCTTTCCCCTGCTCCGGCTTGACAGCTCCTCCAATTACAGCTCTTCAGGCCGGTGTGTTATGTTTCCAAACACAGTAGATTGCTCTTTGTCAGAAAGAATGAAAAGCTGTGGCAGCATCTTGAAATTCTCCAGACCGCTTAACTGTTTTCACTGAAATCAGATGAGAGGCATTTTTTGATCCTAGAGCAACTTGCAAACTATCAGTTATTAGTGCGTGATATATAGCCTAAAGTAACAAACAGGAGAACTGTGTTGAAAATAAAATGGACCGGAGAAAATAAGCAGTGACTTATACTGGTTAATGATGAGGACAAGATATGGCATCTGGCTCAGCAGCTTTAACAAGCTGGACCCTGGTTCAAAGGCTGTTTTCACAGTTAACCACACTTAACCAGGGGTACTTTAATGTGTCTAAAATTGTGTCCACGATTCCCTCACTGACCCCCTCTCCTTGGACCTTAGTCCCGCCCACTGAGGATTCGGGTAATGATATGTGGAAACCATGGGAGGAGAGAACCAATGAAATATGTTCTAATGACAAATGAGACGTCCTTTCGTCCGCATTGTCCATTTCTGATGACAGCTGCAGCTGATCACAGCTGGATCAGCTGTCAATTGGATGAATTGATGCTAAAATGTCCATTATATATCCATATTTACTTAAATGATGATACAGAACTAAAACTTGACGAGAGATTTAAATAATCAGTTGTAATCACAATAATCAAAGTTAAATTGATGTGCCGCATGCTAAATGCGCACAGTTCCTTTAACAGAGAGACGCACTTGTACCATTTCTTATAGTGCAGGTAATGTGATGTTTTCCTTGTTAATGAGATGTATTATTTCACCCACCAAGCAGCCCATCTCATATTAATCATGATCACTTCATTTTTTTAAAAGCTGATCTCTGGACACACTCTAACAGCTGGATCTGTATCCCACTTAGCTGTGGTTTTGTGGTTTGTAAGAGTTCAGTTCCCGCTTCATTCTCGTGGTTTTAGCACTCATTTGATATGTCGGGATGTGATGTTCCTGCTGATGTCCTGATTATTAATTTTCTGCAAATGAAGCTTCTGTATACACATATAAACTACCTATAGATTCTTTTTTGTGAACCCACAACCTTACAGTTCAGGCTGCGCCTGAGATTTTCTGTCTGTTACCTGTTCAACAAACAGCTGCACATGAAGAACAAGCTGCAGTCTGTATTTATACTGTTCACTGTCTGCTCAGAGGCCAGGAGCCATTTCAACTGGCAGAATGTGTTTATATATTTATTCACTATTTGCCTCCGTGTTCAGTGATATTCTGATTGTGAAATCATCATTTAATAACCCAGAATGTGATTATGGTGTCGCCTGGACACTGGAATCTATCTTCAGGTTGAATGATTTAGGGAAACTGAAATGAAGTAGCATGTTAAACCTGACGCTCAGGAAAATGCCTCATGTTTAAAACAGACCATGAAAATAAAAAAGGTTAGTGATAAACAGTGTTGGGCAAGTTAGTGAAATTTGGAATTAGTTACAGTTACTACTTCTTTTAAAAGTAATTGAATTACTTTACCAATTACTGTATATCAAAAGTAATTAGTTACTAGGGAAAGTAACTTTTAAGTTGTCTGTATGTCTGCTTTTTAAAAATAAATATGAACAATACTGAACAGTCAAACAATTTTTTAGATCTATTTATTGTCATCAACAGGGCAACAGGCCTTCAAATCAAGAAGTAGTACAAAAGTCCCTTTTGATCTCAGTCATTTAACACAGCTACTCTTTGATGTGGATTGGTTCTTTACACCTGCACATAAACGACAACTCAGCACTACATTTTTGTCTTTTTTGAGGAGCGAAAGGTGATGTCCATACTTCCAGGAGAGAAAGCTCATTCTATCCCCGCTGTCTGCCATGCTGTGGTTTAATGCCGATTGATTGATTGATTGATTGATTGGATTGGTGTATCATTGCGTCACCATAAGGTCCTGCGACGTTAGATCAGAAGCAGCTAAAGTAGGCCTGTCTGTTGTTCTAAGAGTGGCGTAGCCCCTTTCAGGAATAGAGCGGTGCGTGAGGTGTGAGTGTGTAAGGTGTGAGTGGGCGAGCGAGAGAGAGGGAGTGTGCATGCGTGCAGCAGGTGAATGAATGGGAGAGGAAGGAAGTAAAGCAGGTAACAGTAGTAGATCGAGCAGTTAATGTACAGTATAGTCTGCAGTTTGGCTGTGAATAAATGCGACGGCTCCTCAAGATACAGCAAAGCTCGCTGATATTATTTCCCGACCAACTGAACATGTGAAAGTGGGTTCACCCCGAAGGTAATCATAAACTTCGGCCCTAGAGGAAATCATCTCCCCTGTGCTTCCCGACCACGGTCCAGGAACCGAACAGGAATGGTGTAACGCGAGTAACAAACTCAAAATTTCAGTAATTGTAATTGCGTTACTTGATTAAAAAAATATATTTTGTTACATGCTGGTTACCGCTAAAAGTATTGGAATCACAGTAACGCGTTACTTTGTAGCGCGTTACTCCCAACACTAGTGATAAATGAAGGAAGTTGTTTGTGGTACTTTCATTCTCCTGCTGTCACACATTTTAACTCGCTGGTGAATCCGAAGCCTCCTGCTGGAGGGGAGTGTTTCAAAGAGTTTATGTCTGGGATGGAAAGGGTCAGCCACGATCTTCCCTGCTTGCATCAGGGTCCTGCAGACATGCAGATGTGAAAAAGGGCAAACAGGGCTCCAGAGTAGCTTTTTAAACTGGTTGTACTGGTGTGCCTTATTTTTTCATCATTTAAATTGAATTTCTTAACAAATTATATGAATCGTTATAAACAGACCAAAGATGAAGGCTTTTTTTCCATTCTATCACAGCACACTCAACATGAAATTACAATATGATACGATGCGATATACTTTAATGTCCCCATAGGAAAATGTGTCTTTAACTTAAATGCTGTGCACATAAATGCCTCTAAGTTACAGTAAAATAAACTCTATAAAACTACAAGTCTCAATTATATAAAGATAAAGCTGATGTTTGAAGAGCTTGACAAACTCATAAAAATAAATCAATATACACATCACATGATAGTGAGCAACAACTGGCCTTGAGTGTATAATTGTCTTTGATCTGAACAAAGTTAGCATTCACCAGTTAGTCATTTCTTTCTGTTAACTTGCAATGTCTTTTTTCCCTTCTCCTGACTGGATGATAGTGAAGTAAAGTAAATAATTAAGCAAAGTCAAATAAGATAGCACATTACAGTGGATTTCGGCAGCTCTGTGTTGCTCCTCATGGAAGTTGTGGCAATACATTCTTTAATCCCAAAAGTTCCCAAAAGAAACTCTGCATTCTCTATGTTTTCTGTCAGAAGGTCTGGACTCTGGCTGTCTCCTCGAGAGCATGTGTCGGCATCAGCTTCTGACTGCCAGTTTCCGCCAACAGAGCTGTTCCTTCATCCACACACCAGCTTCTGTCCCTCCACTCCAGTCCTTTAGTTGAATTAACTGCACAGAAAGACATATTATGTATCCGATATCTGGATTGATATTCCCCAAAAGGCCTATGTATGCACAATGTTAAGCCTTAATATGAATTGAAAGGGTGAGTTTACCCAGCCCCACGCCAGTTTATTTTTGCTTTTAGCTTCAGACCTTTGATTTTGAGCAGTGTAACACAGAGTTTGTGTATTTAGATGTTCTAGAGAAACATGCTCAATATATAACAGTTGATAAGTAGATAAGCCATTGTGACTCATTGACAACGCTCTCAAGCTAACTGGTGGTCTGAATTTGTCACCATCTACACCCTCTCAATTTGATCTTACACTACAGGTGTAAGCATCACACCCTTTTGGAGACGTGAGGAAAATGATCAAGAGGAAAACGACATGATGATCATAGTTTCTTGAAAGTCAACAAACTTGGAGGTGACAGAACCTGTGATATCTCCCAAACTATGAAGCTTAAAAAAAAAACAGGCTTGGCATTCACAATAACCCCACACAACATTCTGGAGATGACTGGCCAGGGAGAGCCGTTTGACCCATATATTTACCTACATCTTGTTTCACAGGCTGTAAAAGCAACAAACACACTCACACTCTACATGTATCTGTCTTATTTCTTTGGTGTGAAATTCTCCTCATTGTCTGGCTTTATCTGCTGTAATTGGAGGTTAGAGGAGAAGGCAGCATTAGGACAAAGCATATATGTTGGGGAAAAAAGGGAAGTTCAAAACAGAATATTTGATAGACTACCTCACAAACTAACTATTGCAGTTGTTTATTGTAGTTTCCAGCATCTGTCATCGGGGAGTGGGGAGGACATATGGATGGTTTAGCAGTACAAAGACAAAGGTTAAGCTGTTCAATGGTATTGCTTTTTTGATTGTGGCTCACCTTCATTGGATTGGACTGGACAGGACGTGCTGCTGTGATAAAATAGTAACATAAAATGCAATACAAACATTTGGGCCAAAAGCCCCAATAACCCGAAAATCTCCACAGTTCACACGACAAAAACCCCACATAAAATGTCCATGAACTAATTAGTCCTTTGAGAAAAGTATCAAAGTAAATTTAACTTTGACAGGTGGGAACGCAGCGGGCCGCCGTAAGTCTCAATGAAAAAAGAAAAAAGAGCAGCGAACTCCCACAACTCTCACCCAGCCCATTTGGCATCTGGATCGCGGGCACGCAGTAGTCCGGTTGTCTTTTAATCTGTTTTAGTTTCTGTTAGATTCCTCCTGCAGAAATATACAGAATAATCCTGCTAGCTGCGTCGTCCAAACTCTGGCGGGGTCCACCTGCCTGCACGATCTTTCCCCTCTTTCCCATTCATCACATTTGGCCCGAAATGAACAGAATACAATACATAATAATACCCGTCCGTATTAATAACCTGTGTTCTTACACTTGGCTCCTGTTAAGTTTGATCCCCTCATGGCAATTTATAATTATGGCAAAAAAATCAAACAAGAAACATGTTTATCACCACAGTTGCCATACATCAAGGTAGACTTGGGCGACCCTTACATCACAATCTTATTTGCAAGTGTCGGCCTAAACTATATTCACTATAACTTTAATCATGTAAATGTCTGAACTGATTACACTATACATTGCAAAGACACAACGTCTGCTTTTTAACACTGTAGTGATGCGCAGATCACAGGTATATCCGTGGACACTAGGGGAAATCTGTGGATTGGGTGGTCCAGATCAAAAAAATAAACACTGCTTAATATCAGGTAGGCAAAATACATACAGTTTATTAATAATGAAAATGTTACATTAGCTGCACTCTAAGAAACTATATGCTGTAAGTTTGTCTCCTCAATGACACAGCTGTGCGCAATTATGTAAAAAACATATCAGTGGGGGCATTTTTTGACACAAATTCATCAACAGTCTCTACAGCTGATAAAGTCAACTGACAGCTGATCCCAGCCCTGAAGTATTCAAACTCAGAACCTTCTTTTATATTATATACATATGTATTTATAACTGAAACAGTATAGTATATCATGAGCCTGTGCCACAAATATATGTGTATATGTGTCATTGAGTCAATTTATGTACTGTAGCTTTTTAATATCTTCATACATGTGATCTTCTGCCAAATACTTCCTCTGGATGATATTGGCAAATGTAGGCTGTACAATAATTTTTATCATGCTAATCCTCCTGTTTAAAGGTATTGGATTACAGGAAGTGATGACATCTACTTGAAGACCACAGACCACATTTTAAATGTTTCCTATGCCCATGTCAACAAACCATTTATTTGTGAAATAGTCTGTACACATTTGTCAGCGAAACTGCATTACAAGTAGTAAGGATATTATGTCATCATACTGAATATCATTTATATGGGCTGAAAGTTACAAAACAAAAGTAGGCCTACATTAAACAGGAGATATTGCACAATGATCATTGTGCGGTTACAGGAGGAGGGTGATGCCAGGAACAGTTGTATGAGACTGCATTAGTAGGTGTACTTAATAAACTTGCAATTGAGTGTGTATTTATTTGTAATGACCCTGTCAGAATCAAAAGGGTTGTTGGTTGGTTGTATATGTGGGTTAGTTTGTGAATAGAGTCTTACATCCCCTCCTCCATCTTTACGAGCTAGTGTGGAGCCTCAATGGGCACAGTGTGCTTAATATTGGTCACTTTTGGATGTGACACAGTGGCCTGGAAGCTGGAGCTGGCTCAACATAAATATTTGATTGCAGTTTCTGAAACGAGTCAATTTTTCTCACTAGACTCCTAAACTGCTTCCAAATTTGATCTGTCCCTTGTAGCAGAGTTGGGGGGGAGGGTGAATGTATAGAAACAGACTTGAAAGAGATAGCTGCATTTTCTTGCTAAACTGGAGAAATTAAAGTGGATTACTAGAACACGCTTTAGATGTTCATCTCTTGTTTGTGTGTTTTTACACTCTACCAAATCCTCGCTCCTTCACTGACATGTAAACACACACAGTAGTTTACAAGGGTAGCTTTTTGCTCATTTACATAGTAATGGCCTGCTACATTCCAAAGGAGAGTGACAAGAGCTGTGTCTCTGTGTATGTGTGTTCCTGCTGATTCTCGTCTCTGTGGCAGCCATAAAACAGGAGTGATCATGATAAAATGTCCGTGTGACTGAAAGAAGTGCAAACAGGGCGATGCTACAGACCTCCGTAAACGCAGTAAAACAATGAGAAAAAAAATAGTCCTTTTATTTTTTATTTTCTAAACCAACGGTAACGTTAAAGCCTTTTCAGCGCAGTGTTTTTGTCTTGGGATGTTTACCACCACTGTTTGACTAGAGCAAGGAAAAAGCTAGATAAAAATAAGAAAAAAGAGCTTATATAAACATGATGTAAACACAGCCAATAGCAGCAGCATGAAAAGTGAGACTGGATGCCCTGTAGAAAATGTGATATGCAGTGATACGGAGAATATCCTCTGAAAACATTACTCTTGTATTTGTACTCAGCTGTTGAACAAACCAACAATTTTCATTAAGAAGTTGGATTGCTGACATCAGTTTATTGTGTTAGTTGATATACAGATTGTAACAAGACATTACTTCAGGAAATTGGGAAGATATGTGTGTGGTCAATTAAAATCAGTGTCTACATAGTTTGCACCAAGGTGGACCAACCTCAAGGGATTCTGAGTAGAAATGTTTATTGAAGATAATTATTTTGGTTGTGTTATGAAATGTTAAATTGGAATCTCCATCCAGTCTAGCTTGTTGTCTGTCGTTTTCCAATATTTGGCTAGTTTAGCCATTTCAAAAGATATCCCATAACCTTGGATCTGGTGGAAGATAACAGTTTTGTCCTTGCTCTTTTCCCATCCCATACTTCTTAAAAATGGCAGGCGGTATCGTGATTGGCAGCATCATTACTTAATAGTTAAATTGAGGAGCTACTATCATTTTAATAATATTGACTTTTCCCCACAGAGTAAGTTTTATCTTTTGCCGCTTTTCCAAATTTGTTTTAAATTTTTGCAACACCAGGTTAAAGTTTAATGAGGGCATCTCTCCTAGGTCTTGACTGAGTTTAATTCCAAGATACTTCATGCCTTGAAGTACCATTAATTTCCCTCTTACATATGCTTTAGAGGCCTCGCAAACTGTTGCAATTTCCTTAGTGCTGCTGATGTTTAATTCAAAAAAAGATTTCAAATCCTCATCCAATAATGTCCTAAAGCCTTTGTCCAGTAATAATGATGTATTCATTCTCCGCATACCCATTTCCAATTCTGTATTTATACATAATTCCACAGCCGCATGATCTGTGATAGCAATAGTTCTTATACTGCAACTAACTACACTGTTTACTAAGGGGCTTGCAATTAAGATAAAGTCAATTCTGAGGGAATTATAAGGAACTTTTGATTGATTAATGAAAAAACTGATTCATTGATCATGAAATTAGTGATCAAATGCAGCCTTGGTGAAATCCAAACGTGCAGCTGTGTCCAAAGAAATTGACTTTACCCCCCAATAGAAAAATACTGTGACTTCACTTTACAGGATTTCCGGTCAATGGTTTTCCAAACTGTCTTCTGCTGTATCAAAGCTCTGCTGGTGTGTGATAAAAGCTGCTTATGATGTGTCAGTAGGGCTATGGCCAAAACTGTTATCACATTATGTTTTTTTATATTGATCAGTGTCGATAATTATCACGATATGTGTGAGTATTCTCCTTAGGACAGAACCCCAAACAAACTAGAAGCTTAATTATTGTTAATTATGGTTTACAAAGGACATTTATTCATTGTCAGATTGAATAGGTGACAAACATTCAACAAACCCAACCAACCAAATGGCTTTAGGTTAAACACTGAATAAATAAAATGATTAATATGTACAACAAATTGCTTGTTTCAGATGTGTCTCAAACATTTTAGAGGTAGTATACTAAATAGAACATTGATTAAAATAACACAATAAATAGACAAATGTTGAAGATGATTATGATATTGGATTCTGTGAATATTGCCCATTCTTGAGCTTGCAGGTAGTTCTGCTTCATTAGCCTCCTGTTCTGTAAGACCTGATGTAGTTCGGACATGCAACCACACCACATATCAGTGGCAGTCGCAAAGTGCTTGATATGACTGAGCTGCTCCTCCACCTTGACCCTCCACTCTGCGTACAGCTGAGGGACTGATGTTTGGCAGAGTGTACTTAGAATCCATGACAGTCATTAGCTTCTTGAAGCCCTGTTTTTAACTGTGGGTAATGGCTGATAAAAAAGGTGGTTGTTGGTTGTCGAAGTAAAGTTTAGCTAGTAAAAGCAGTGGGGCTGGTCCGTCTCTTCTGGAGTACTCTTTGGGACGGTACCTTTTGAGATGATGGAAGAGGTTGGTGGTGGTCGCTGACACATTCTGCACCCAATGCTGGACTGTCCTTTGTCAAACTTCAGGTAGCTGAACTATTTCCATATAAGCAAAGTGGTATTACCTTTTTTCGGTACTAGTTCTTCGTCTTTGTCAGTTTCCTCGGACTCGGTTTCGCTAGTAGGACCGCTTATTTTCTTTTGTCGGCTAGACACACAGGTGGTCGCCGTCATTCTGAGTGAGTGAGTGAGGAGCGAGTGGGAGGGGCTAGAAACGTGCATCAACCACATGCATTTGTGTCTCTGCTGTGTGATTGGCTGTTGGAGTGTTTTCTAGGTAAAGGAAAGCAGACTCAAAAGAACTGTATTGAAAATAAATGTCATATATTCATCATCATTATCATGAATTTTTTCATGAAAGTGATCAACATTGTTTTGCCGCCCAGCCCTTTGTGTCAGGTCTCTCATCTCCGTTACTCCTGCTGATCCCCCTCCCAAGCACTCTGTGATTACATAACACTGTAAATCCTAAAGGATCATCTGGTACCAACAACACTATCCATCACTAATTGTTGTTGATGTATGTGGCAACAATCGTCAGAGCTCTTGCGCACGCACACACACACACACACACACACACACACACACACACACACACACACACACACACACACACACACAAACATTGAAAATGATTCTCATTCAGACTGTTACTACTTAGAAGACAAAATGAGAACACTGTAAACTCTAAAAAGTTGTAAAACTCCTCTCACACACAGAGACACAGACACACACACACACACACACACACACACACACACACACACACACACACACACACACACACACACACACACACACATTTCAGCATCTATAATCTCCCCCTCGTTAAGATAAAAGCATCTTAGGTTACACAGGGGTTTAGGCTGGTTGGGACTTTGTAATTGCTGGGAGTGGGTCACCTGATGTGTTCATTTGTGTGTATATGTGTGTGTGTTAGGTTCACACATAGGGGGCAGGGATTACATGACTTACAGTATACATGTTGGTGTGCTTTGCCAGCCCCTATGAATCATGACACTCAACTGAAAGCCTGCCTGTAAATGTCCTCAGTATAATGCAGAGTAGCTTTAGATGAAATGTTTATGTCCCCTTCACCTCAAAGCCTGGCATGCAGTTAAGATATTAATGTCCATTAACTCTGTATTGTCTCGCACTAAATACCATTATGTAGGTCATTTTATGGACACACACACACACACACACACACACACACACACACACACACACACACTAGTTTGCTTTTGCATGTACAGCCCCAGTACAGTAACTGCCTTCAAAACAAGGTATCAGTGTCAGCTAACTGATTCACTAACCCTGCTGTCAAGTTCATGGATTTTTTGTAAAACACTGCCTGACCTCAAAACCCAGACTGACCTGGTGTTAGCTAGCAGGAGCTAAATTGGCAGTATGACAATTAAAACCACATCTTCTGAATGTGATCACAGCTTGAGTTATGGAGACCATCTCCAGGTAGTTCATTCACAGATGGATTGTTTCATGGCAACGTTCCAAACAACAATCCAAATGTTTGAACATCACCTTTATATTGTTATGTGTGCTGTTTTTGATTATGCCAGTGATGGCTTCCCGCTGAAATGCATTCAGTTTAAGGAGACCTGCTCGCTGATCTCATGGGATAATAGTTGTATTCAGTGACCCTTCAAATGGAATTCTTGTCTATTTTTGTATAAATGTATCTGAAAAAAAAACCACAATGTCAATATCGTAAAGTATTTTACATTAGTTTACGTCTGTCCCTTTGTTAACATAATAATTTATTGGTTTCAAAGGAAGATAACACTGGATCAGCAAATGGCAATTTGCAGTAAATGTCCTACAAGGCTTAAAAGTGCAATATGTAAGAATTGGCCAACCAAAACTGATGGGGCAGCATATGACAAGAGCAATGGCTAACTATAGCTACTGTCAGCTGGTTAGCTCAGTTATAAAAGTGCTCCTATTCATCTGACACAGATCTTTATCAGCTGCTATGCATTGTGAAAAGTTTGATAAGTGGTCTTTATAAGGCCCAATCAGAATAGCCGATCAGATAAACACATTCGACAGATTCTACATGTGCCACAGCCACACAGATATGGCATCAGATCCAAGCCGCCAAAAAGGAGCAAGGAGATCTCCATGTCGTGTTCTTGGACCTCAACAATGCCTTTGGTTCTGTTCCTCATAGTCTCTTGTGGACTGCGTTTGACCTCTTCTGCATACCACAGGCTATCACCAGCCTTGTCAAATCCTGCTTCCAGGACGTCCAGCTATGCATCACCACTGAGAAGTACACCACAGCATGGCAGTGGTTGGAAATAGGGATCATGGTAGGCTGCACCATCTCCCCTCTGGCCTTCACCGTGGCAATGGAGGTCATCATCTGAGCCTCCCGATGGGTGGTAGAAGGCCAGCAGCTCAAAGCGGGTCTTTGTCCCCCTCCCATCAGAGCGTACATGGATGACGTGACCACACTCACAACTATCATGCCATGCACTAGACGATTGCTGAAAAAGCTCCAGGAGAACATCAAGTGGGCCCGGATGAAGATAAAGCCGAGCAAATCCAGGAGCATATCAGTGGTCAAGGGCAAGCTGTCAGAGCAGCACTTTTACATTGGAGAGGAACCCATACCAACAGTGTCGGAGAAGCCAGTGAAGAGCCTAGGACGCTGGTATGATGCCAACCTCAGAGACAGGGTTTAGTCGACCAGATTAGGCAGGACACAGCTCACAAATGCTCAGCTCATTTGCCAAGAAATGGTTGGGTCTTCCACGGTGCTTCAGCAGCATAGGACTGTATGGAAGAGGCATTCTGGAGCCTCCTGTGTCCAGTCTTACAGAGGAATTTAAGTGCTCCAAAGTAGGCTGAAAAATGACACTCACAATATCCCATAACCCATGTGTAGTCCAAACAGCTCCTACACTGGCGACCAGAAGGAAGTGGACCCCAAGCACAGCCACACACCAGGCAAAGGCAGACCTGAGGCACCGCGACATCGTTGGCCTTGTGCAACAGGGGAGAGGAGGCTTTGGCCTTGGAGAGAGCAGAACAACATGGCACAAGGCAGCTCCATCTCAACGCAGATGCCTGGTCGTTGAGGAGGTGCACCGGCAGGAGCAGGCAACAAGATGGGCAAAGGCTGTCTCCCAAGCAAAACAGGGACAGTGGATGAGATGGGAGGGGGTTGAGAGAAGGAAGGTCTCTTGGAAGGAGCTCTGGAGCATGGAAGCATTTCACACCAGCTTCATCTTACGAGCAACATAGGATGTCGTGCCATCTCCTAATAATCTGAAACAATGGTATGGAGAAGACCCAACATGCTCACCCTGTCCATCTTCAGCAAACCTAAAACACATCCTGGTTGGCTGCAAGACAAGCCTGACACAAGGCCGGTGCACCTGGCAGCACAGCCAAGTGCTGAAGTGCCTTGCAGCTACGCTGGAGACCAGATGGACAGCCATCAATGCCCTGCCTCCATCACCCCATCCTATATCTGCCAAAGGTTTTGTCTGTGAAGGTGCAAGACCACGACCAGAACAACATCTGACTCTGGTCAGCTGGGAGGAGCACGAGACTGGAAGTTAGTGGCGGACCTGAATCAGAGGCTCTTATTTCCACCAGAGATCGCCACAACGAACCTCAGACAAGACCTCGTGCTCTGGTCCTCATCACAGCACAAGGTCTACATCATAGAGCTGGCCGTGCCCTGGGAGGATGCCGTTGAGGAGGCCCATGAACGAAAGAGCCTTAAGTACGCTGAACTGGCAGCCGATGCGGAACAACATGGCTGGAAAGCCAAGGTTTGCCCAGTAGAGGTCGGCTGCAGAGACTTCGTGGGCAAAACCAACTTCCAGGCTACTTAAGGACCTTGCAATACGAGGTCAAGCCCAACACCAAGCCATCAAAGTCCTCTCAAGCGCAGCGGAACAAGCAAGCCGGTGGCTCTGGCTGAAGAGAAGAGATGCCACCTTGGCCTCAAAATAGCATCTGTGACGTGGAAGGGTTAAGAGCTGAGGGGGGAACACCTGGGACGCCAGATGTTGCCGATTCACCCTCTGGAGGTGTTGTGGGCCTGTCATCGAAACACCAGTGAAGGAGGGTGCCCACCTGATGACTCCAATAAAGCTCCAAACCTCTCTGTCACACAGACAGCGCCTTAGCCCCTACCTGGAAATCCCTCAAATGTCTGCACCGACCCACTTCATACCTCAGGAGTGCAATCAATAAGGGATTATAAGACCTAGTCCTAAAACAGAACTGAATTTGTTTTAATTCCATTTCTTGAAATTAATAGAATATAGAAAGAACCCCATTCTTCATCATCGGTGATGATTTTACTATGCTACTAATAACTAACAACTTTAGATGATAACATCTAAGTTAGAAACATTCTTCTGATTGGTATCAGACAATACTGCTTCCAGTGATCAGTGACTGCCACCTTTATTCAGTTAGCTGTGCAGTTAGTGATCAGGATTAGGAACACTACACAACCAGCACAGGAGCTTTGGATCAGGATGGGCCATGGCTAGCTGGTTAGCGTGATAACCTAAGTAGATATTTCTTCAACATAGTACAAAATTGGCATGCTGTTGTTTCTTCACATTCTGTTCATAATTCTAGTAAATTTTTTTAATGTTTTCAACTAAAATTCATACATATTATGCTTTTAAGAGAGTCACTTGGATTCAGTTGAAAAGTGATTATTACACAGTAATACATGACAAGAAATAAAATGTTTAAGAATGACAACCACATACAAGTCCACATACCACAATCTGACCTTAGATAAATATAGTCTTGTCTTTTTAGCCATGTCAGTGATGTGTAAGTGTTGCTCCATCAGTCAGTTGCTCCCTTAGTCTACCACATTGGTCCCGAGCGAAACCCAGATGTAGTATCGCATGGATTTCCATGACATTTGCAACGAACATTGATGGTGTCAGGACAACTCCCCTGACTTTTCATCTAGTGCCATGCTAGCTAGAATATGAACCCCTCAGGGGTCAGAAGTGCTTGCCGGATTACAGCGTCTGAAATCACCTCATCGAAACGCTGTGAGGTCAAACAATCCAAATGTCATTTTCCAAAACTGGTTATCCAACAGTCATGCCCACATAGCCAGGTATGCTGAGGAGTGAACCTGGCAGGATCTGAACACTTTCCCTTTGTCTTTCAAGCTCTTTTGATCAAAAGTCCGATCAAATCGGATTTGGAGAATCATGTCACCCATAATAGTGAAATAATTGCAGTGTTAACTAGGGTTACATGATATGATATTTACTGTCAGACAACACGTATTAGTCAACCTTAGCTATAACATTTACATTTGCCTATCCCTTTATTGAGACTATTATGGTAAGTTTTCTTGAGCAGCTTGCGTTGTCGTGATATGTGTTTTACATGTACTAGTGCAGTGCCCATAGGAAATATGTGTTCCTATAGAAAAGTGGGAGGTTAAGAAGCATTTTCACTGATGGCCAAATGAGGCTTTTTGAAGGTGGAACGTCGGGGATATTAAGGTTTGTTATGAAATCCGATATTCCAGGGTATAATTGTTCGTTTTTGACTATTTTTGATTTTGCCATTACATTTCACCTTAAAAACTATTTACTTGGTGTGATTATTTTCAGCACAACCTCACA
>CAEMYA010000342.1:172457-185295 GCA_903131615.1 Diplodus sargus | reverse complement strand
TGTCTGAGGGAGAGAAAGCGAGAGTGTGTGAGTTAAAACTGGACGGGCGGTGTGGATGCTGTTGGCTGCCTTCAGATGGCTGGTCTATTCTGATGGAAAGGGGTGGCTGGGTTTGTACTTGTCTCTCTCTCTCACACACACACACACACAGTCATACACACAGTCTGCTTGGTGGCTGACATTCTCCTTTTTTCACCTCTAATTGGTCCTCTGGGAGTTGTCAGAGGTCTCAGTGGCTGTCTGCAAGGTGGCAACACATACACAGCCATGCATCAGGAGAAGCAGGAGATGGAGGCAACAGGAGGAGGAGAAATTCTGTGATTGTCACCTGAAGGTCATAAACATTTATCACTGTTTGCAAAGACAAATGTGGGGAAATAGAAGAGGAAATATGGCGTTGGCCTCAGCTGCTGTTTTAAACTGGGTGAGACTGCTGTATGAATCCTGACTGCTTTTATAACAGTCTCACTGCTGTTTCGGGCATATTAACTCACACAGACCACCTATAATCCAGTTGTGGATGTAGTGTGTTGGCTACAGCCAACAGAGTCTCCCATGTGATGTGTGGAGTTCTCCTGCAGCTGTGAGTGGGTGATTGTGTAGGAAAGGTACACTACTTATAAATTAAATGTATTAATCAGTTCAGGGCCCGTATTCAGATTCAAGACTTTTATCTTAACATTAGGAGTACTCCTAAATCGGACTAAAAGTTTTTAAGTAGGAGTCGTTTCTTATGTGTAATTCACAAAGCCGCTGATACCTACTTTTACTTATGAAAACAGTGAACACCTGAACTAGAAGTAACTCTCTGTTGACGTCAATTTATAAGCAGTGTTGGGCCTTGTTACTCAAAAAAGTAATATATTACATATTACACATTACTCTCAAAAATAGTAATGCCTTACATTACAAGATTACTGCCTGGAGAAAGTAGTTAGTTACATTACTCGTTACATTACTCGTTACATTCTGTCTTGGCGTCTCATTCATGTTAGTCCACGGTTCCTTAGCTACAAGATTTGTGTGCGTGCTGTCTCTGTAGGTGCTTTGTTAAGTTTGAGGTATTAGCAGGTGTTAGCAGCGGTGAGGACAGGTTTCCATCACGGGCAAAGTGCAGCTTACAGTCAAGTTATTTTGTTTGTATCTCTAACCCTCCAGCCTGCCCCAGCCAGCGCCCCCATACACACACTGGCCTGTCGCCTGCGCAGCCGTGCGGGAGGGAAGAGAGTCCTGCGCTGCTGCAGAGGAGCGGTGGTCTGCGATTACTCTGAGCAGCATGTCAATTACAATATAATATATTTCTCGCCTTTCCCCTGATGATCAGAATAAGTGGCAAAATTTGTCGCTCGTAGTTTTACAGAAATAAAGTCACTAAGAGGGTCTGAAAAGTCGCTAAATCTAGCAAGAAAGTCTTCAAATTGGCCGCCGCCCCCCCCCAGCCCGCCGTGTGTGATGCGTGCGACCATGCTGTTAAAATTGATTAACCTAGCAATGTAACGTAAGCAACGAGCTTGGTGAACTGTAATGTGATTACTACTTTGTAACACGTTACACCCAACACTGTTTATAAGGATGCACTTAGAAGCGGTGACAACGGTGATTGGTTGTTGAGTGACAGGGCAGCCCATTGAAAAGTCATTTAGGCTACGCAATGCATGAAGTGAAAGTAAGGAAGTTGCCAACAATCCCATGACAAAGCCTATGAAAAGATGTTGGATGAAGAAATGTTTTTATGTTGATCCGGGCCATTTCGCGACAATGTCCAGTATATTGTAACGTGCGTCAAAGACAATTTGTGTACTGATGGAATGCAACTTTTTCAGATTGACAAAGACGTCTTCATCCTGAGAAGGTGCAATTATTTTAATATGCATCCCATCAATGGCACCGATCACACCGGGTATACCTGCAATTTCCATGAATTTGGTTTTGATTCTTTGTTGTTGGCAATTGTCTAAAGGAAACTGATGGATTATATGGGGTCTACACAGCTCGTGGATGGTTTGGTAGATAGAGCGGCTTACTGATGACTGTGACATCCCTAAATTATCTGCGTTGCAGAGCTGCATTTTCCCCATAGCCAAATACCGTGTTGCCAAACATTTTAACTCTGGCGTTATTGGATTGTTTAGGTTGGTTGGGGACGTTATTGCGTCACCAACTCAACCACAACTTCGATCCCTTTGCGGTCCATCCGATATCGTTTTAATAATTCCCTGTCATTTAGCGTCTCCAACACATTTGGTTGTGACCAGGTCTTAGCGAGTTAGGAGTCCTCTGGACTACTTTTTAAGGTCTCCCAGACTTTGGTGCTACTTTTAGGCCTGAAATGTTTTGTGAATAACTCTTATTTTCAAAAATTAGGAGTCCTAAAGTTATGACTGACACGCCCATTATTTTTAGGAGTTGCTCCTAAATTCGCCTGTTGGGAGCTACTTTTAGCCTTAAGATTCTTTGTGAATACGGGCCCAGATTGGTAAAGCACTTGTAAATAAGGGCACCACCTCCTTCAATCTCATAACTGAAGTAGTGATTTCTACACACGGTTATCATGGGTTCTCCCCAGTAAAACAAACCCCCACAGACAAACAGTTAAATATATTTATTTGGCTAAATAATTCAGAGTAAATAAATGAAATGGCAAATTAAACAAATGACAAAATGAACAGGTAACAGAAAGATGCTGAGTTTGTAATGACTATTGTAATGAGTCTTAAGTGAAATGTTGCTGATGGTGAAATTGCGGGTAGGGTAAAGGCAATTGAATATTCATTGAATAATTTCATGCTAACAGAGCCCTAACAAAATTTCTCCTAAAATCAAAGATATTAATTTAGAGCCAAAGGACACCAACTCATATTTGTGAATCCAATAGATGAAGTAATGGATACTTGTCTGAGCATCATTTGGAGAGCCAGCAAGCAGCATTTAGTCATCCTCAGCGGCCTTGGCTGTCCTTTGACTGCAGGGTTGCAGTCTCGATCCAATACCAAGCTGGTGGCACAGCTTGGGTTCGCTGGTGGCAGAGCTGGCAATAGAGTCTTTCTTTCGTTGGAAACCACTCACACGGTTTGTTAAACAGCAGGTCGCCATAACATCTTTGTTAATGACGATGGTCTTGATGAAGATCTGGATCTTGATCGTTCGCTTATGAGTGGTGGTTCTTAGGCTCTGACTGATAAACTAATTTAACTTGTTCGCTAAAATAAATGAAGGATGCTTCATCAGCCGATCAAGGGTTAGGGTTAATTAATTACGACTAATTTCAAATTAAAGTTCATCTTCTTTAAGTCAGGTCACGATACTTAACTTGATAAAACAAATTGAAACAGAACTTTGTTCTGGAAGAAATTTAACAAAAGTTGAAGGTGAAAAATATAAAAGTTACAAAAATAATGCATGAGCACCTTCTCTTAAGAGCAATGTCTTGAAGAGAGTAAAACTTGAAGTATTAAAAACAAGCCTGTGCTTAAGGCGTAAAAATTAAGTAAAGAGCTTAAAGCTTAAATTGAAGAGTTTCAAGAGTTTCATATGAGAAGCAGAGAGAGAGTGAGAAGGAAAATTCAGCGAGAGATGTCTCTCTGTTTTGTCCAGTCTGATAGCATAACCCAAGGGGGCATGTATGGATAACAAGTCTGAAAGCTCACAAAACTAAACAAAATTGAACTAACATTTTAGTGTTTAAATCGTGTTTTTTTTTCCACCTTTCCCAGAATGTCACCATGGCTTAATGTGTTCTTAAAACACAAATCACATGAACAATTAAATCATTAACATTCAAAAATAGTACTTGGTTGAACATTTAAACACACTTGATTATTAAAGTAGATATAATTAATGCACATGTTTCTTTTAGTTCTAGGTTAATACTTCTTATATCAACATATAATGTTGTCATCATACTGGAATTTCTAAGTTTTATACAACACCATAAAAAACTGACACAATATTGAAGGCATCAAATTTAAGATTTGTATCAGTGATCTAAGCATCTAAGTTAATTTACTTGTAGGTAAGGCAGGTGTATCAGGTACAGTGTTTATGTCAGCTCACTTTTGGAGAGGAAAGCACAGCTCATACTGGTGTATCACTACTGCACAAAATGAGTACTAAAACTGTTTAAAATATTCACAACCAATATATATCAATATTTATATACTTTGTGACTAGTTCAGTATATATAAACAAAGGCAGCATAGAGGATACTCTTAATTGCAGTGAAGTGGCCCTTTGAGCCAGTAGCGCTCAAGATCAGCTGCTGATAGATTCAAATACTGTCAAGGGTTGCATTGATAAATGTATTGCATCACTCTGTCAATATGTTTTAAAACCCTTGTGGATAACAGAGGAACCATAGCAGAGTATTTGAATAGTTTCCAATCTAGAATGTATCCTTGAAAGACAGATTCAGACCTCTAAAATAGATTGGTATGTAGTTATGTAAAATAATTTTAGTAACTTGGTGTAGCTATACAAAAACACCTCTACAAAGATAATGTTAATGTTCTTAGAGACTCGTTACTGCTTTATGATCTGGAGATATCAAAACACTGCAGCTACAGGTACCTGTTGTTGGTTCGCTGAAAATATAATATACAGTTAAGATACTGGAAAGATAAACATGTCATAGGTGGCTGTACCTTCATCTGTGAGTTATGCAGAATGGGACTGAATGACAGACTGATTTTGGTGATGGCTTCTTAATGGCTTGGACTTGGGCCAGCACAGCAGTGCTGAGGGCATTTGGTCACACACACACTCTAATACACACTAGAATAACTAGGCAGTTGGGGAAATCCCTTTGAACTGGAAGACTTGAAGGGCTTAGCCTATTGCATTGCACGATAATGAAGCAGTGAGGCTCGTTAAAAAATTAGTGGAGGCTTCCAGCCAGAATCAATCAGTCTCCTGTGTGTTCTCCATCTGATTCAATGAAAGCCTTTTCATAAAGCACCAATGTAATGGGACTAATGCAGTACACGGACATTAGACAAGAGACCTGCAGGGGAAGAATGAGTGAGGATTCTTTGTGATGTGTCAGTTCAGGGTTTCAACAACATTGCTAATTAACTTAAATAACATTTAATACAAATGGTTCTAGTCAGTCCAATCATGTCATCATTTAATGTCTTTACAATGCAAACATCTGAGTATGATTGTGACATATACTTTCATTGTTCAGAACAAGATGATTTCATTGTTGGCACTGCTTCAGCCAAACTGTTGAAGGTGTCCACACAGTCAAGTTGTGATGGCTTTGAGTTGAAATCACTGTTGGATATCAGGGCTGCACTTTAGTCCTACAAATGTGAACTGATGTGGTGGATTATCCTTCAGGTCAAGCTCTGCATGACCAGTGGACAATGAGCATAATTATTTGAGTGGTTAGGTTTATGGTTATCGGTGTTTTCCCTTGATGAGCAGCTTCAGAGACACCCTTCCCCACTCTTTATTGTCCAAATGTCTTGCTGAATCCTTAAAACGAGACAGTGTTCTTGTGTGAATGAAAGTGTTCCATGGCTTGTCAACAGAATGTACAGTAATGGGTTACATTTGTATGGAAAGTAGCTCACATAAAAAGCAGATTATTTGTTCTTGTTGCAGCAAGACACAAAGCTCCTTTCAATGTGGTAATTGCTGTGTAAGCTGCTTCTCTTCTAGATCATTTAATGTGAATATGTATGGATTTATGGATGGATAAGTCCACAAGTTTGTGGGAGGGTGGCCCTCTGGAGCAGATACCCTGCACACAGACATATCTGGTGAAATCGAGGGCCTTCAGAGTGGCAGTTGTTGATAGTGAAGATTCCATAAATCTTATATATTTCTTCTCGGTTGATGTTGAGTGCCTCTGTTGGTACAGTCTTTCCATGTTCCTTTTATTGGATTAATGCCTTTGTTGTGTTAATGCGAAATGATAGTTTGACTCTATTTCTTTGTTAAACATCTTCCTCTGTGTGTAATTAATAACGGCTGAGCGGTGGGAGCACTAAATGCATTTATGTGCTCTCTTTGGCTGGCAAAAATAAATCTTTATTTATGGAGAGACAACCATGGTAAATGGGAATATTCAACCTTGTCAGGGAAAAAAGGAAGATTTAGCTCAGCTATGCGAATCCATACAAATTGTTGGGTCTGTTTGTGAGATTTAGAGAGCTCTCTCTAGAATTGAGTATGCATGTAAATTAAGTTTTCACTTTGTATAGGATGGTTAATTCAAGGTGCTTGGGCTGTGATCCAGAGTAACAATTTATATAACATATATGGACAAGGCCTTGATTTCCTTCAACTGCAGAGAGTCAAACACTTTAATTTCAAATGTTGTCTGTCTTCTATTATCACATTTTAGTATAATTATCCACTAATTTTCAATTCCCTGCCTTTTGTCTTTATAAATTCAGTACACACAAATTTCAATTTCAAGTTTTTCTCCTAGACAAGACATATTCAAAAGGCTTGCAGCTACTTAAAGGACATACACCGATCAGTCACAACATCAAAACCACTGACAGGTAAAGTAAATAACACTGATAATCTTGTTACAATGCAGTGTTCTGCTCGGAAATCTTTGGTCATGTTATTCATGTGGCTGCCACTTGACATGAATCACAATAGCTGTTAATGAATGTCCTGAAGAATGTGGGAAAACAGTTCATGGTATCAAATCTGGCCTACAACTTTCCCAGGATACAAGCAGACTGAACATCCTTAAGACTCCACCTAACAGTGCACAGGATTCAAAGGATTTGCCGCCAACACCCAAACAGAATTTGTGTTTATGCGTCAGCAAGTCAGAGCCAAGTTCGATCCATGGTTGAACTTCCCTGGGCTTTCGCTGAGCAGTTTTTGTGGTTTGCCAGGGTGCATTGTCCTGGTAGGGGGTTTGTAGAAAGCCATTCCCATAGGGTGGTGTAATTGGTCTACAGTGCACCCACATGAATACCATAACCCAAAGTTTCCCAGCAGGGCATTGCATTAAAACCAGATGATCAGTGTTCTTCAATGTCACTTCATCTGTTAGTCCGTTTAATGTTATGGCTGATTGTTGCTCATTGGCTTTTGATCTGAAGCATTTGCAGGAATTTTTCACTGACATTGAAAAGCAGCAAACAAGTAGAAGTAGTAGTATTTCAAATGCTCCAAAAACCTGCAGAATAGACACAACTGAAATACATTTGTGAAAAGCCATGTATTACACCTCAGTATTGAAGATTGTGATATTTTTTTGTGAAAGGGTATCTTGATAGATTAGCGTATAAATTAGAGTGTGCAATCAGCTACACTTATTCCATCTGCACTTGTCATTAGTACAGTCCCGTAAAATGATATGCATTAAGAAAAGGGGTGCTTTTGCATACATTTCCAAATTAATAAGATGAGAACTCTGCACTCCAACATCAAGCAGGTCAGGTGCCAAGAAATGCATAAACTGCTCTTGCAGTGCCCTCTTATTATAGCTGGACTTCAGTGTTGCAATGTTTAGCTCAGCCATGCACTCATTGCTCTCTGCTCCTTCTACAGCTCTTTTACCCCGTGATGGACTATGACTGGTAAACTCATCTCCCAATACAAGGTGGTCCAACTGGGAAGATAAACCATTTGTTATCTGTACATCCTACACCTCGTCCAGAAAAATGAGGACTTTCTTTCCGGGCATTGTATGTGTTCTCTGTCTTGGCCTGTCCTTGGATGCATTGTCTTTGAGTGGATGGAGGACAGAGACACTAGATGGAGAAGGAACTGAAGCTGGGACCACAGGAAACAAGCTTCTCAAAAGAGTGAGACGTGGCTGGATGTGGAACCAGTTTTTCCTGCAGGAGGAGTATACAGGCAGCGACTACCAGTACATCGGCAAGGTAAGAGCACTGCCAATGCCTCCCCTGAATTATGTCACCATCACAATACGACAGCACTAGTGTCTGCAATATTTTGGCTTAATTCCTTTGTACAGCTGAAGGAAGTTGAGAGGTGTCATCCATCTTTATATTAATCATCTATTAGATTTTATTACTATTGCTATTAGCTCATCATTACCAAAACAACATGACCTTTGTTGTATGGTGGCAGTTTTATTAGGTTTAGCAACACAACTACTTATGTTATTACATATATAAAGTTATGTTTTGTACTTAACATAATGTAGTAAGTTAGTCATTGTTGACTTGTGGTCTACTGACAAAAGTGCTGTGCTTGTTTGCTTGTTGCTTTCTTCGGTTAGAGAAGTCCTGATATGCCAACTGTAAGCAAGCTGCAAAATGGCAGAACAGGAGGTTGGCAATTATTTGGTAACAACAGTGAAGCATTTAGTAGCTCAAGGCCGCCGTAGTTTTAAAGTAGACCAAACCAGAGCCAAACACAGAGTGAATATTGAACTAAAACCCAAATCTTGGCTGGAAACTACGCTGTAATATATGCAGATTTCTGCCCACAAGTGATCAAAAAATACTATTTTTAAGCCACTACATGTAGAATTTGAACATTTTCAACTTTAGTGCCCCTTTTTGAAAATGTTTTAAGTTAGTGCACAATTTGTAATGTGATTCTAAGGTCATACCTGAAGCTCACAAAGGCAGCACAAATTACACTGAACACATACAGCAGCACTGTATAACATGTATTTTAGGCCACTTTGGATGTATGACACAGTTCCATTGTTGTTGTGGAGCACTGAAAGCAACTGTTGCTTTGATTCTGTTTCCTCAGACTGTCTCATAATAATGGAATATCTAAAATTGTTACAGTGGGATATTTTTACTCTCTGAAACTGTGAGGACATTTTGATGATAATCTGTTTGTGGTGCTGTGACTGTACTGTGCTCCACACATTCAGGACAGAAAGGCTGACATGAAGAGAATAGCAGCATCAGCGCCAAAACAGAATGTATAATGTGAAGTGAATATATCAGGATTTTCACAGTTCACGTACACATATGTAGTGAATCCTACGGTAGATGCCAGCCTGTTTTTAGCTCTAAAGCTTTCTATTTCTTCTAATATTTTCATTGTTTTATTAAAATACGTAATATGCTGCATATTGCATTAAGTTTTCGGGTCGACTGCCTGTTCGTCTGTACGTCAACCTTGAGGGAACTTCTTCAAGTTTGATACAAATGTTCAGTTGGACTCGAGGATTGTGACCTCATTGCATCTTAATTTGGTAAACATGATATCTCAAAAAAGCATTGAGAGAATTACATCAAATTTAGTTCAAATACCCAGAATGACTCAGGCATGAACTGATTAGATTTTAGTGGCCCATGATCAGAGGTCAAAGTTGGTGTGCCCTCGCGAATCACATTTTTGGCCATAACTCAGGAATGCATACGATGAGTCCAATAACATTTGACCAACAAATGTCTTATATGATAAAATGATGAAATATCCACTGACACCAATATTCTACAAAAAATATTGTATTGTTCAATGCCACAGCTCTGGAACAGCAACTTAAATTGAGGCATACAAACACAATACGGTAATTCTAGTTCAGTATGGTTCTCTGCTGCTTCTGCACACCCTTTGAAAACAGAAACACATTTTCATTTATATGTGTTTCAGTAAGAAGGGAAAACCATGCAAATATACATCGATCAGCCACAACATTTAAAGCACAGGTGACAGGTAAATTGATTAACATTAATCTTCTTGTTGTGCAATGTTCTCCGGTGAAACCTTGGGTCCTCGCATTCATATTAATGTCACTTGACGTGCACCACCCATCCAAATACCGATGTAGAATATGTAAACAACGTCCTGGGAACAGCAATGGCAGTACCCCCCAAAGTAGGTCAATGTGCCCTGCCACACCATAAAAACTGGTGAGGAATAACTCAAGGAATGTGACAAAGAGCCGAGGGCGCTGATCTGATCTACAGTTTCCCAAGAATTAAATCAGACAAGCATCTGTGGGATGTGTAGGAAAATGTTTGATCCATGGAGGCACCAACTTACAGTACCTGAAGGATTCACTGCCAGTTCCCAAATGCCAGACACCACAGGACAACTCCAGAAGTCTTGTGTCTCTGCCTCGATGTGTCAAAGCTGTTTTGGTGACTCAAGGGGAACCAAGAGGACATTTACATTGCATACACAATACTTTTGCCCCACTGTAGGAACTTAATAGAAAGTGTCATGCAGCTTGAACCTTCAGGGGTTGTACATTTTTGTACGAATATTGTCCTACCTGAATATTGCAAATGTTTTGACCATAGTATTTCTCCACTATTAAATGATGATGTAATTCAACATCCTTACCAGTGAGATCCAAGTTCAAACACTAATCTAAAATCCCGGGCACTGCTGGAAGAGAAGGCAGTCTTTGGCCCAAGACTGCATTCAAAATGTCATACCACTTGATGTTTTACAGATTACATATTATACAACATCGATCTCGGGGCCAAGAAAAAGTTTAATCCTGTCGAGTGTGCCATGGCAACCTCCCACAGGAAGCTGTACATTAAACATGCAGATTTATTATTGCACTTGTAACAAAGTGTATAATGATCACTCACCTTGTGTACAGATTATAGTGTTATCGAGGGCGTTTCCATCTAACTGCCTGCTCTGTATAATATCAAGAGGAGTTTCTCATTCATAGCCCTATTTGTGAAGTTAGTACACAGTGTGGCGTGATGTTAGTTGAAGCTGTACTGCTTGATCAGTAACCAGATGCCGTGAGGTATTTTGATGCTCCGTATGAAGCCTGCTGTCTGACATCACAAAACAGAGTAGGCTTTGAAACAAATCGAGTTTGCCATGATTGAGGTAAACACAAAGAGAAGCAAGATGGAGTCATCAGACTTTACTTCCCTGCTGGGGTGTTGCCTTCACTGTAGGGGGTCTGGTGGGTGCTCCAGATATGGTTTAGAGACAGATTATCAGGGATGTGGGATTGTTGAGCAGGGGAAACAATATGGTTAAGCAAACACTAGTAATGTTTCACTCTTGGTACCATGGAGGGCAGACATTTAAGAGAGATTTGAGAATATCCAATACTAAATATATATCCAGTCCTCATCTGGTTCATTTATATTTAGTCACACAGCTGAAAAAAAATCATTACCTTCAGATGCACTCTGCTTGACATCATCTTTTTTCATTCTTTTTCATTCAGTAAAAACAGTAAAAAAAACAAAAAAACAAATGATAATCCACTCTAGGTCAAAAGGGATAAAAGGAGGGGGGCGGCTGCACTTGATAACTGTAGGAGCGAGGTGGTGGCTAAGTGCGCGAATCCTGATGATGACAGCAAAATCCTGGTGGGAGGATTTTACTTTATACCCTGTTTGACCTCAGTGTGATCAGCAATGACAGAGTGGCACTATCCGTATTTTGGCTGGTAGACTCCACAGGACGCAGATGTATGTAATCTAACGCTATGTTAATACAACTGCTTCGGCTGATATTTAACTTTAACAGCTCTCCTGTGAACTTATATAAACTAGAGATATGTAACATTAAGTTGCTGTTTGTACTTGCATAGGCCTATAAGTGAAACATACAGCCTGAGGTATATGTTTACGCCCAGCTCGAGGGCAGTGTGGAGATTGCTGTTAATTACCTGTGGCACAGTTCAGAACAGCCAGATTACCTTGAGATATAACTTAAAGCGGCGGTGCAGATATACCACATATAACTACTTATCATCAGTCCGCACTGCATATACCCACTTCTAAATCCCCTGTGGTGCGTATCTTCGCTACATTGTTTGAGGGCACTATAGGTAACTGCATACTTGTGGACGCAACCATCACTAAAGTAGCTACTCAGTGATTTAGGCTCTTATTTTTTCTAATTTTGACAATCAAACCCTTGACAACACATTAGTAAAATTGAAACTCTCGCCAAAATGCAACCTAGGCTTTATTTGTGAATGTATATGAGTCAAATCTTTGAGTAGAAGCATAATTACGACGAAAGAGGCGCTTTTAAGAAGTGTTTTAGTTTCAGCTCAAGCTCGTTTTCAATGGGAGTGCATGGGGCACGTTTACGCTAGCATCAAAATTTTAAAACACTAAGAATGCTCAACACAACATGAAACTTTGCTCATAGTATCACCAGGGACTCTACACATGAACACGAGCATTGAGAACATTGTTTGTGTACACAGAGTTTACTGAAAACAACTCACGTTAGCAGTAGCTTCTTCCTCTAGCCATCGTCATGGCAGCCCAGACGTACTCGGGGATCGACACGTCTGGATAGAGTGTATGTGGTTCAGTTGAGCTATGTGTAGAGACCCTGGTGATACTACGAGCAAAGTTTCATGTTGTGTTGAGCCTTCTTAGTATTTTAAAAATAGCGATTTTAATGCTAGTGTAAAAGTGCCCCATGCACTGCCATTGAAATTAGTTTGAGCTGAAAACAAAAATACGGTCAATCTTAAAAGTGCCTCTTTCGTCATAGTTATGCTTTTACACAAAGGTTTGACTCATATACATTCACAAGCCTAGGTTGCATTTTGGTGAGAGTTTTACTTTCAGGTTGAAAGGACTATGGCTGTTGGTCGCTGTTGTTGATGTTGTTTAAATATGCCAGATTGGAATTTTATGGCTTATTGTTCTTCAGACAATGGGGCTAAACTAGCCAATGCCACTTGTTACTGTATCAATAGTAATGTGTAATGTGAATACTGTAGAGTGCAGATTCAGGCCACATTGCAAATACGGATAAGATCCCTTGAATTCTGCACCGTGTGCAAGGCTCTTGCTCTCCCTGTGACCTTGTGGGGACTGGTAGACCTGTTCACTGTAATGCTTATTAGGTATGTTGTCACAGTAGCCTGGCACTGCTGCTGCTGTTTGCTACACACACACAGAATGTGAAGAAAGAAAACATG
>CAEMYA010000342.1:134100-162615 GCA_903131615.1 Diplodus sargus | reverse complement strand
GCGGAAGACGTAGCTGACGCTGCAGCAGGTTAAACCAACCAATAGAAACTCTTCTCTCATCCACCAGCGTAGGCCCCGCCCATCAAGTGCAGTTGGATTTGCAAGCAAAACTTTAGAATTTGCAAGCAAAGAGGACTGATTTGCAACCAAAACTTTGTAACTCGCAAGCAAAGAGGACTGATTTAACAATTTAAAATTGTCGTATGTTTTTACTTACAAACATCAGTTTTGATTGAAGTTGAAGAAATATTTTCTCTCAAAAATAAAAATTTTGATTGTTACTTAGTCTTTTTTGCTCTCAAATCTCGTTTTTGGTTTCAAATCTATTCTGTTTGATTGCATAATAAAGGAACAAAATTCTCTCCATACAGGTGCATCCTGTTTCCACTGATCATCCTTGAGATGTTTCTACAACTTGATTGGAGCCATCCTGTGGCAAATTCAGTTGATTGGACATAATTTGGAAAGGCACAGACCTATCTATATAAAGTCTCACACTTGACAGTGCATGTCAGAGCTCAAACCAAGCTATGAAGTCCAAGGAATTGTCTATAGACCTCTGAGACAGGATGTATCAAGGCAAAGATCTGGGTACAGAAAAAACAATATGCAGCATTGAAGATCCAAATGAGCACATCAATGAGCCTCCATCATCCATAAATGGAACAAGATTGGAACCACCAGGACTCTAAGCTGGCCACCCAGCCAAACCGAGCAGTTGGGGGAGAAGGCTTAGCCTGGGAGGTGACCAAGGACCCTATAGTCACTCTGACTATAGAGTGAGGAGAACTTTCTGGAGGTTGCCTGGAGTTTGCCAAAAGTCCCCTGAAGGACTCTCAGACCATAAGAAACAAAATTCTCTGGTCTGATAAAACAAAGATTGAACTCTTTGGCCTGAATGCCAGGCGTCATGTCTGGAGGAAACCAGGGCATTGCTCATCACCTGGCCAATACCATCCCTACAGTGAAGCATGGTGGTGACAGCATCATGCTGTGGAGATGTTTTTCAGCGACATGAACTGGGAGACTAGTCAGGATCAAGGGAAAGATGAATGCAGCAATGTACAGAGACAATCTTGATGAAAACCTGCTCCAGAGCGCTGGGGAGAAGGTTCATCTTCCAGCAGGAGAGGAACCCTAAGAACACAGCCAAGATAATGAAGGAGCGGCTGCAGGACATGTCCTTGAGTGGCCAACTGAACATCTTTGGAGAGATCTGAAAATTGCTGTGCACCGGCGCTCCCCATCTGACCTGATGGAGTGTGTGAGGTCCTGCACAGAAGAATGGGAGACTCTGCCCAAAAATAGGTGTGCCAAGCTTGTACATCATAGTCAAAAAGACTTGAGGCTGTAATTGGTGCAAAAAGGTGCTTCAATAAAGTATTGAGCAAAGGCTGTGAATATTTATGTACATGTTACATTTTCGTTCTTTATTTTTAATAAAGTTGAGAAAATGTCAAACAAACTTCTTTCTTGTTGTCATTATGGGGTATTGTGGGTAGAATTTTGAGGAATAAAATAATTTAATCCACTTTGGAATAAGGCTGTAACATAACAAAATGTAGGAAAAGTGAAGCAGAGTGAATATGTTACAAATGCACTGTAGCAGGTTTCTTGACCGTGGTCCTCAGGAATATACATCGATCAGACATAACATTATGACCACTGACAGATGAAGTGAATAACATTGGTTTTTCTTCATCATGGCACCTGTTAGTGGCTGGGGTATATTAGGCAGCATGGAACATGTTGTCCTCAAAGTTGATGTGTAAGAAGTAGGAAAAATGGGCAAGCGTAAGGATTTGAGTGAGTTTGACAAGGGCCAAATTGTGATGGCTAGACGACTGGATCAGAGCATCTCCAAAACTGCAGCTCTTGTGGGGTGGTCCTGGTCTGCCGTGGTCAAAAGTGGTCGAAAGAAGGAACAGTGGTGAACAGCTGACAGGGTCATGGGCAGCCAAGGCTTACTGATGAACGTGGGGAGTGATGGCTTGCCTGTCTCGTCCGATCCAACAGACAAGCTACTGTTGCTCAAATTGCAAAGTTAATGCTGGTTCTGATAGAAAGGTGTCAGAACACACAGTGCATGGCAGTTTGTTGCGTATTGGGCATAGCTGCAGACCAGTTAGGGGGCCCTTACTGACACCTGTCCACCACCGAAAGGGCTTACAATGGCTTTGTGAGCATCAGAACTGGACCACAGAGCAATGGAAGAAGGAGGTCTGGTGTGATGAATCAAGCTTTCTTTTACATCATGTGGATGGCCGGGTGCATGTGTGCATTGCTTACCTGGGGAACACATGGTGCCAGGATGCACTTTGGGAAGAAGGCAAGCCGGTGGAGGCAGTTTGATGCTTTGGGATATGTTCTGCTGGGAAACCTTGGGTCCTGCCATCCATGTGGATGTTACTTTGACATGTACCACCTACCTATGAATTGCTGCAGACCATGAACACCCTTTCACCCTTTATTCCCTGATGGCTGTGGTGTCTTTCAACAGGATAATGTGCAGTGTCACTAAGCAAAAATGGTCCAGGAATGGTTTAAGGAGCACAATAACGACTTTGAAGTGTTGCCTTGGCCTCAAAATTCCCCAGATCTCAATCCAATCAAGCATCTGTGGAATGTGCTGGACAAACGCGTCTAATGCATGGAGCCCCCACCTCACAACTTGCAGGAAGTAAAGGATCTGCTACTAAGATCTTGATGCCAGATAGCACAGCACACTTTCATGGGTCTAGTGGAGTCCATGTCTCGATAGGTCAGGGCTGTTTTGGCATCAAAAGGGAGACCAACACAATATTAGGCAGGTGGTCATAATGTTATGCCTGATTAGTGTAGTTGACCTGTGGGTGGCTGGTTTTATTGCTTTTTCAGATATATCTGATGGTCGTGACAGAAACTAGAGACACATGTTTACCTAAAACCGAGTAAAAGAATACTGCCATCACTTTAAATACTGGGGTTTAACCCTACCTTAACATTATGCTATAGTGAAAATAGTGGTGTTGAGATATAGTATGTCAACCTCTCTGTTACTGAAGCATGTTATGTAACTGTCATTTAGAGGATGATTATTAAATGTTTCTATTCGTTTGTCCATCTGCAGCTCCAGTCGGACCAGGATCATGGCAATGGCTTAGTCAAGTACGTTCTGTCGGGCGAGGGGGCCGGCACCATCTTTGTCATTGATGAGAATAACGGTGACCTGCACGCCACGCGCCGCCTGGATCGTGAGGAGAAGGCTTTTTATATCCTAAAAGCCACGGTGGTTAATAAAAGGACAGGTCATAAGCTGGAGCCCGAGACCGAGTTCAAGGTCAAACTCCATGACATCAATGATAATGAGCCTCAGTTCAGCAAAGAAGTTTACACCGGCAGCGTACCAGAGAGGTCTGACATTGGTAAGGACAGCTCTCACGAGACTCTGACATTACAGGAAGAGAGTTTGGATGGTTTTGATGGTTCTTACTGGATAATTTCATCCAGCCTTGACTGTTCTAACCATTATTTTGTTTTTGTTGTTTTTTAATCAATAAAGGGTAACTCCACCAATTTTACACATTTAAGTGTGTTCACAGATGTTGGGGAATACTACCGCATATGTGAAAAAAATAGTATAAAGCCTTTGAGTGTCCAGAAGAAGCTGCATGTAATCTGTTAACTTGCATGTAGTAATGTCACTCAGTTGCTAAATTGCATTTTGTGTAATGTAGGCACCAGGGTTTGAGCAGCAGTCCACTGGTCTAGAATTGCATCCCTTTAACACGAGTGGACTCATTTTAAACAATTTGATAATTGATCAGATTTAATCAGAGTAATTTCCTCTTTTTTTCCCCCCCTTTTCAAAATCTGGGGCCTACATTGCCCACAATGTAATTTAGCCACCAAGTGACATCACTGCAGGCAAATTATCAGATTACACTCAGATTACACTGGAACCAAAAAAAAGCTATCCACCTTATTCCTAGCCCCTACTCTACCTTGTGCAAATTATGTGTGCATCCTCCACCTACTCGGAACCAGTGTTTTACATACATGGTTCTACTATGAGCTGTTTGCTGTTTGCTGCTAGCTGCAATGATAAAAGTGTGGTCTGCACAAAGGACTTATACATAGAATTATACATGGGCACAGCCATGGAGATTGATCAATGAAAGATGCTCAATGGGCATTAAGCCAAACGACTCAACTGTCTTCCACATAGCTTTCACATTGTGAGGCCCATAGAGCATGAGCACTACAGACTTTTGCTGATCAAGCCGGACAACTTCCGATTTAGCGCCCAGCTAACTTGAATGGAGACAAAATAATTTAATTGTGCGGCTTTGCAAATTTTATTGGACCAATTTGCTTAAATTCTACCATGAAGCAAGTCATTTCGTGGAGGTTGTGACGCTCTGAATAAAGTATCTAATGTTTTGGAATAGTATTCTTTCACAAAGTTAGTTAGTTAAAATGTATTTTTGGGCCCTAGTGTATCATATGACTATGTAATTACATGGTTTGGCAACCACAAAAATGTCTTCAAAGCCTGGTGCTCGTCCTTAGGGGACCTGGGCTGCACTTGATAACTGTAGATGCTAGGTGGAAGCAGAGAACTGGAATCCTGATGATGACAGTAAAATCCTGATGACAGGAATGGCTCAGCAATGGCAAAGTGGTGCTGTCTGTATGGCTGGTTGCCCCACAGAAAGTGGATGTATGTAGTCTTAAGGAATGTAAATATGACTGCTTTGGCTGATATTCAACGTTTACAGCTCTTCTATGAAAAAAAAATCTACTAAGAGGTCATTTGAATGACTTTAAGTAGGCACTTTTAAGGTCATCAATATCCATTTTATCCATCAATATTCATTTTTCTAAACTGCTGACACAGTTGCACAGCGCGTTCTACATGCTGCTGTTTCGAGTGTTATTGTTATAGCCTAGTTACTGATCTCAGTGTGGATGGCCCTGTACAGTTGCTTGTCCGCAGATTATAGATTAAAAAGATGGGTAAAAACATGGCCGCTATTGATCAAAATGTCTTAACATGCAACATTAGTCCAAACATAATGAAACTTGGTAGATATCGTCAAGCCAAGGTTGGGAATAGGCATACAAAAGAAAGTCTAGAGTCTCAACAACGCATAAGGGGTTGCCAAAAAAATAGCTAATTCATAGATCTTCATATCTTTTGTATACATAATCTGGGGTGAGTCGTAACCAAAGTTTCAAGTGCTATTTGGATTGGTGTACGTGGGAGTGTTTTTTATGTTAAATTTGAAAAGTGCTTTCACCTGCTTGACCCTCCTATTGTCTTAACATTCTGTATACGCAAAAATGACCCACCCTCACTGAAGATCTAAAATAAAGCAATTTCATTTCATTTTAAATGCCAACTCTATTTTGCATTGTGTAGTTTTTAACACAGCTGTCATATATATTTTCTTTACTACAGTGGATTATTATTATTATTATTATTATTATCATTATTATTATTATTATTATCATTATTATCATTACTTAAGGTATTGCAAGGGTGGCAAACAATATTTTTAATTATTTTATCAAGAGATGTATATAGTACTTCTTTAGAGAGTACACAAATGTGCAGAAAGTAGTTTTGAATGCAATTTACTGAAAGGGGGTTACAATGACGGTCAAATGTAAACAACATAAACCAACAAGGCCATCTGAGAGGGCGACCAGGACTACTACAGGAGAACAAGCAGCCGTTTCACCCACTCGTCCCAGACCTCTCTTATGCAGCACAGAGAGAACTGAGAGTTCTGTCATCCGCAGCACGTTTACACTCTGAACGTAGAAATGTTAGTAAACAGGGCCATGATGGTTGTGTCAGAAGATCAATCAGCACTGTGTGTGTGTTTTTTGTAGTGGTTTGACAATTCTCCGCCGATGCTGATTCACACAGAGCGAAGCATCTCCGCCTTTCCGTGTGTAATTCACACAGAAAGCCGGCACTGCGGCACCTAAAGAGGTGTGATGGTACATGTCATGATGATGACGTCTGTGTGTTTTCAAGGTGTTTCCCAGGTGTCCCGCTGTCAATCTAAACCCGCGGATGGTTTACAATCATATGGATGCTGTTATAATGTGTAGTGATTGAGATCCTGACCAATCAAACATCCTGGAAAGTGACAAAGTTACGTTTTTTGTGCTGAATTACATAATTACGCTACATAATTGCCATCAGTACACTGGAAGCTGTCTGACTCACTCACGGGGACGGAGGCTGTTTTCTGGAGTCTGAAGTCTCGGTCCAGAGGGCTGACCGTCGCAGTGATTTATTTTCTATACAAACACTGAGTTAAAACCGGACTATGCAGTAGCAGTTTCCAGCCCAGATTCCTTCACCGTTTTCTAGTTTTGCACCAGATTTGTGCATACGTTTTTCGCTACAGCTTCGGCGCAGATACACTGTCGTAAAGACTTGTTGACGAGCCTCCCCCGCCCACCTAGCTGCTACTACGTGACCATGTGCATCTGTTTTGAAAGAAGCCGGCCGGCTAAACAGCGAGTCATGTCTGGCACTGCATTAGTGCACTTAGTGCTATATGTTCAGCCAGACATATCGCATGATACAGGCGACAAATCATGCGACATTCGAAGACAGATCTAGATATCTAAATACACAACGACAACCTGGATTCAGAACGCAAAAAAACGTGTTTGGTAGCAAGTGACCGCTACGCTAAACACCCGCTAACTATCAAGCTAGCTATCAAGAAACCAAGCTAAACACATACAGGGCTCACAATAAAACAGTCAAGCAATAACATTGTTCAAAAGACTATCAAGTCACGTTGCAAAGACAAAGTTCATCCACTCACAATTTCAACAGCAACACGGCCAAGGCGGCGTCGTTTTGGACTCCTCAAAAGCTCGTCCTATGTTTACTGTGTCTAGTCTCTTTTTTGTCAAGCTCCTTTTTCTTCTTCTTCTGTTCCTCCGACTGTGGCTTCCTGGGTCTCTTTTTAATCGACTGATCCATGATGAATACAACAATTGCCTTGCAACTGGCAGTTTATATCCACCCGGTTCCATGTTTGGGGGTGTGTCTGCTGTAAAGCAGTTTTGAAACTACAATCTAACTACATTTTCGAGGGGCGGTGGGATACTTCCGCCGACTCACATCCGGATTGAACTCGGCCCGGCAGAAGCAAGTTGCATGTTCCGTTTCTCTGCCCAGAAGCGCTAGGGGGAGTCGTAGCAACCACCAAATGACCCAGAAAGTGTCAAAGAACATTCAGAATGACTTTCAGCCTGCGTAATTAGGGTAATTTTTGCTAAAATTGTTGCATAGTGCCCCTTTAAAGTTTTTCGCCAGTGACAAACACTGTTTTTCGGGCAGAAATGTGACAAAGAGTTGGTAGGATGGGCTGCAGGACAGACAGGACGATTGACACTTCTCCACGTAACTGTGGTATTTTTTTCCATATATTAGTTGCCAAGGACAGCTACAGTTACTACGTTACTTTTGTTTGCTCAGGTAACGTTGCTTTGTGGGACATTTCTCTGTATTAAGTTAAGTGAAGGACCTGTGCAGTTATCAGACTAGTCAGACCGACACGCCCCGCTCCACGCCGTAGGCTTATTCGTTCACACTGGTTTGGTTGACCAATAATGATAATGAATTTCACACAGAGGAGAGTGCGGAGAATTGGCGCAGGATCCCTGCGACTGTGATTTTAACTTCCCGGTTAAAAATTACCCAAAGACGATCTTTGTACCCAAGTGGTGTACAGCTTCCATGGAAATATGAATAAAGGCAATATTTCCCTTTTTCTAATGTTAGGTCACTTTAGGAAGAGTCATAAAATTTAAACAACATTGAAGGCATTTTCTCTGCTGTTAAACACAGTCTGGGGTCATTTTTGACCCAAAGACAACAGTAGGGTTAAAAACTGAAACATAAATGTGGCTACACAGACACAAAAATGTAAACATCTTCAGGCTGACTTGGTCACTCATAACAACTGAAACATCTAGAACACAAAACTTGGACAAGGTACTGGAAAGCAATCAATCAATCAATCAATCTTTATTTGTGTGGCGCTTTTCATACAGAGGAGTAGCTCAAAGTGCCTTACAGAGATTAAAAACAACAACAGAAAAGAGAAACAGCAAATAAAATCAAGAGAAGAAAATTAAAAGAACCAACCCTCTCACCCCCACAGACATGCACAGAGACATACAGAAATACATACACACTCAAACACACACTCACACATACGCACGCAGGCACACACACTCACACACTCACACCCACACATACACTAGCTGTCACTAGAGAGACATGGCTGGGCAGCGAGACCTGAGGCGTGGAGGAAGGAAATGGTGTGCAAATGCTTCCACACATATGATCAGCCACATGGTGCCGCTATAATTAATAGAATAAAATTGGATAACGGAAACATTTGCCAAAGAAACACAGCAAGTCCACTGACTTGAAAATTGAAACATAGGTACTAGTGATAGGACTCTAAAAAAGAAATTGTCTTGGAGCATATATGTAGGTCTGCCATATTTGATTTGTATTAACTAGCACACTGTCAAAAACACTGTGTCATCTAATCTTTCAATTTTGACTCCATCAACATCAAATTCGGTATGCAGCATTGTGGAAAAGAGACACAATTATATTACAAATGAGAAAGAGCAGTCGAAAAAGTTTCCCCTAACTGATTCCCCCAGTGATAACTGGGATATTACTTTTTTTAACATATGTAGTGGTACTCCCAAGACTTGTATACACACTATAATGTGTAAAATTAGTGCAGTTGCCCTTTAAAGCATTATAGGAATAACAGAGATCGTGTGATATTTGTCCGTAATCATCATGTCAATGTGTATCTCAGGTACATCAGTAATCCAGGTGACAGCTACAGATGCTGATGACAGCATGTATGGAAATAGTGCCAAACTGATCTACAGCATCAGCCAAGGACACCCATACTTCTCTGTGGACCCAAACACAGGTATGTTTGACATCCTTTAAATGATGACACATGCACATGCAAATGGTGAAAACCTTGTGGCTGGTAGTTATCAAATAAAAAACACTTATTGAAACCTTGTTTAACAATAGGGTTCTCTCTTAGCTTCAGCCTTGACTGCATGTTTCAGTATTGGTACAGAATATGGTAAGAACATATCACTATATTGTTGCAAGCTGGCGCGGCTGTAGCTCAGTGGGTAAGTAGGTCGGTTAGTGATCGAAGGTCGCTGGTTCAAATCCCAGCTCTGGGCTGAGATGAGCTGCATGTCGAAGTGTCCTTGAGCAAGATACTGAACCCCAAATTGCTCCTGATGTGCAGTTGGCACCTTGCATGGCAGCTTCTGCCATTCTTAGTTCTCAGACCTGCCATTCTTAGTTTTCAGACCTGTCTCTGCACTGGACACACAGCGACGGAACTGAAATCAGCTAAGAGCAAATGAACATATTCCAGAATATCAGACTGCTATCTTAAAAGACCTATTTGTAAGACAAAAAAAGTTTTAGAGTCTCATTCCCAACTTGCTGAAGAAAAAGAGTAAGTTAAAACACCAGTCAACCTAAATTAAGGAAGATCGAGCTAACTGTATTCTCATGTTGTGTCAGATTGTTGACTTTAAATAGCCTCTTATCAGTGGCACTTTTGAATCTCACTCCTTCATATTCATTTTTCATATGACATGTAACAGACTGTCTATGAAGAATATGTTACAGTTTAATGTGGTCAGAGCAAATTGACTGTCTCGTCAAGCAGGACTAATATGCCCTTCCTTGTTTTAGCTCAGTATCTAATTGTAACTAATACGGTTGTTTCTATCAACATGAAAAGATAGAAAGAACATGAGATGAACAGTTTATACATGCTTTGTGCAACTTTGCCCGGCACAGTAATGTTCTCACTACACTGAAAAAAAGGCTTGTGGTAAAATGTGCTGTGACAGATTAAAACCAAAGCTCAGCCCTTGCTTTATCTTACTGCATGTACTTTCTGAAGTTGGCCATCCATTTAGATAACCAGTGCAGTAATCTCCCACTCTCTGCTCATCTGTTTGTCTCTTAACATTTAGAGAAGTCAGGGCCATGGTCAGATTACTGGATTATTAATTAATTATGGATTAAGCAGCAATTATAGACCGCATTCTGTGGTTGCTGACAGGAAGTGAGATGCTTTTAATGTGAAGTAGCAGCAGTAGTAGGTATTTTAGTATTTACTGTTTTTCATTAATATGAAGTTACTGCTAACTCTGCTATGAGCTAACAGCACACAGCGAGGTTGATATCAATGACAAAGTCATTCTGGATGCATGCTGTCAAGCCACTGAATCTTTTACTATAACTAAAGTCTACATAGACACTGTACAACTCAATGTAAATACATTTGATTACTATTGCAAAAAGGAATGCTGATCATAAACATGTAGTATCAAACACGTGGTTTGATTTAATTAAAATCTTAATATACCGAACAATGGGTAAAACAAATGGGTAAAAACTGAACCCCAGCTCCTGTCAAACTGTTTCATGTAATGACTGCAAATGTAATGAACTGTAGGTGGGACGATCTTACAGGTATATAGGGTTCTATATTCCGGTAAAGGAGAGGCTGTTGATGAACACAGATCGAGAGCAGAATTTAAACAAAGGCATGTGTTGTTTTCGTTCAGGTGTCATCCATACAGCCTTGGGTCCTGCTGACATGGACCGCGAGCAGAGGGAGCACTACCAGGTGGTTATCGAAGCTAAAGATATGGCCGGACAGAGAGGAGGACTCACTGGAACCACTACGGTTAACATTAGCCTCACTGATGTCAACGACAACCCTCCCCGCTTCACTCAGAGTAAGATCATAGCATTAAAGCAGGACAAATGATGAAACACTGAGTCACACGCTCACATTAATTATACAGTTCACAAGCAGAAGAAGGACGGATAACTGTTTCTCCATATTTTGGAGAAACACAACAATGTTACAATAAAAGATTGTAACATGTTGTTAACTTTGAATTGAACAGACTAAATGTGGAAAAGTCACAGAAAAACTGATTTATGTCCACAAATTAAATGTCTCCGCAGTAATCAATGTATTGAATTTAAATAGCTCTAGAGGCAAAGCTACACAGTACAGATAACAAATATTTGTTATTATTTGTCTCACATCAGGATTTCAGGGACATAAAGCTAGCAAAATGTGCAGACATTAATGGAAATCTACTTACTACTTACTTATTCCTTATATCAGCAGAGTGTCCCTTGTTGATGTTAATGAATTTAGAACTATTCAGACTGACAGCAGCAGTTGTGTTTGTTCAACCTGAAATGGAATCAGCTGTCATTTTCAACCAAATCTTAGTCCTCATTAAAAGCTGGAGAGATAGGCTTTTTGGGGCTGCTGAGTATAGTCCTGCAATAAATGGATATTACCTTGATGTAGGTCTGCAAGGGTTAAGTTGCCTATAGAGAGTAGCTCCATCCACACTGTAATTCGATTTTCTCACCAGCATGTATACTCGGACAATTGCAGTTGTCTGATTGAGCAGCATTGTCAAACTATGGCTGTAATCCTACTAAGCTGTGCATGTAGACACACTGACTCAGTGTGTCTACATGCACAGCTTAGTGTTGCTTGAGTTTCCTGAATTATTCATCACATTAACAGCAGTGAGGGGACAAACCTATGAAGATAATCAAGCAACATTTTCAAAAGTTTCTTTTTATCCATTCTGGACCAACAATGTTTATTTAGGTAGCAAAATCTTCCATGTGTTGTATAGCTAGCCAATTCCTTTATTTTAAGCCATCACCTGCCCTGTTGAGCTGCATGATGAGAGTATAGAATGTAATGTAGATAGCAGTCTGTTATGTATGGGAAAGGCAAGGGCTGCATCATAAGGGTAAAAATTGCGATTTTTTTGACATGTGACACTATTCATGATAATTTTTTAAACACAATTTTCATTTTCACTGAAAAGATTTTTAATCCTGATTACATTTGTTGTTTTCTGTAGCAATCAAATATGTTTTCTTACATCTGGATAGTATATAGTATATATAGATAGTAGATAGTCTGGATACATCTGGCGGCTTAATTATAATCCTGTCACACAGTTTACCTTTATCAAAAAAAATGGCCTGACTTTCCATCAGCATGGTACAAGTAGATTTAGTGTACTTGGATGAATGTCACGTCAGAGGGAAACAAAAGTTGCTACTAACTGCAAGTTTTGTAACTGCTGATAAGTTAAAAGAAGGGGATAGACAGAGGAACAGAAACGGGAGTCAGTTGGGCTGCCGTCTGAGAAAGAGAGTTAGATTAGACTTTGGCTGACCCAGGGAAGACATCAGCCAGGACCCCCGTCACTGAGAACCAGAGGGGCATCAGCTGGGTGGTGAAGGCTCTGCGGGCACTGGGCAGCAACAACGAGCAGTGAGGCAGCAGCGACAATGAGCAGTGATGACGAGCAGCAACAAAGAGCAGCAGCGACGAGCAGCTCATCAGAATTAAGTGAAAGTTGCTTCTAACCGCAAGTGAAGACGAACAGCAATGGCGGTGGGCAGCTGGGCGGCAGGCCAGCAGGCTGGTGGCTCGTCGATGAGAATCGGGCAAGACAATCTGGGGTGCTTAAAAAGTCTTTAGTCCACGTAGGTAGCCAGGGTTTGGATGACACCTCCCTGCGTGCCAAATTGCTGCCTGTCCACCATCCTTCGACTTAGGCCACTTGTGCATTTAAACAACCTTGGATGCACAGGAGGGTATTAAAACAAACAAAGCCTATGCCGAGTCCATGACTGGCCGGTTCATTCTGTCAAAGCTGGTAAGTCAGATACATGGGTGTTGGACACAAAAGCAGAAGAATGGCATGCAGTAGGATAGCTGAAGTTATATGTAATGCCAGCGTACATGGAGATTCTTCCAAAAAAGTTAGGATTACAGAAACACATCGGGAATCAAAGAAATTAACTGGCAATGACTGTCTTTGAGTATGGAGCAGCGACTGGTACTTGGGACCAGCTGTGAGACCAGGTGAGAGGAGTTGGTTTGATTAGGTGGGAGTGAATGGTCAACTGGGCAGGCAGATGTGAGCAGGTGACTAGAAATGCAGAACTGTGACAGACTTATCTGCTCATAATGACTGTTAACAGTAAATCTTTGTGCTCAGCTGAAATGTCACTGTAGCAGTAGCTTTAGTCAAGATTCTACCAAACTATGACTCATCCTGTCCGTCAGAGCACGAGCCCTGTTCACTCGAAGCATGTTGAACTTTTTAATTTCCAGCCCTTTCTGCTGGAGGAATAAAACACTTCTCTGGTAAATTCTTTCACCAGCTGTGTGGGTCTGTTGGAATAAGTCCAAGTGACGTTAATTCTTCTCAAAAGCCTTCTTAATTAAACATATTAATCTGTAATCACAATGTTGTACCAAGAGGCACAAACAAAGTTGTAGTGCTTTAGAAGGAGGCAGGCTATGGATTGAACAACAGCTATTAATAATTAGAGGAAGGAATCACAAGGTACCTCACGATTCGATGAGCGATACATGGCCCAAGATACAGATTTGATCACCATACAGCAATGTGTTGCAAGACTATCATTAGTATGTCATGAAATTTGTCCAAGGGAAGAAAACAAAATGCCTTAAAAAAAAAAGGTGAAGTGCAGGATTTCTGTTTATTAACTGCAATTTGCTGTAAAGTTTCACAAAATTGGACACAAACTGAGATGAAGTGCATAAAATCTTAGCATGGAGCCTCTTCTAAGAAACACACTGACTAACTCGTTATTGCCTACATAAGCCATCACAAAAACTGTCAAAAGTCCAAACCATTAGAAAACAGCACAGTTCTGGAGGAGAACACATTTTGTCATGTCATGTCATCGTCCGTAACCGCTTATCTCTTTCCATGGGGTCGCGGGGTGTTGCTGCTGGAGCCAGCTCATCGCAGGGCCCTCACTGATGAGCAACGTGGGGTTCAGTATCTTGCTCAAGGACACTTCGGCATGCAGCTCAGCCCAGCCCAGAGCTGGAATTTGAACCAGTGACCTTCCGATCACAAGTCGACCTGCTCTAACTGCTGAGCTACAGCCGCCCCTGTTTTTCAGTCCGTAAATTAAATTCACAGAACCATTGAACTAATGTGAAATCATGTTAGTGTAAAACTTTTCACCGCTGCTGGTTGAATTATGTTAGCATTAGCCGCTTTCTCAATATGGAGTTGCATGTTTGAGCGAGAATCTGGTCCGAAATCAGGGAACATGAGCAGCATCAGCAAACAATATCAAAGTTTTTGTGATATTTTGTTCAGGTAAATATTGCTAACATTATTTATTTGTCTGTAGATTAAATGTACATATAGCAGCAAACACACACCTAATTTGCAGCAGCAAGGCTTCTTATAGCCAACAATAACTTGAAGCCAAAAAAATGTATAGGAAAAAGGCGCTATTCAAAACACTCCTGATTTAAAAAAAATCAATCATCAAATCAAAATTTTAGTTATTAAATAAAATAAGGTAAAGCCGACAGTGTGTAACAGGCTGTGTTCAGACACAATTGCAGCACGCAAGATACCAGGAATAGTTGGTAATGGTATTTAATGACAACAGCACAAGACAAGTAATAATACAGAAAAATCTTCTCAAGAAGTCTCTGGTGGACCAGCTCATATGGCAGGCTAAATCAGGCTGGAAAGCCGGTAGGTCAGCAGTGAAATTCAACCCAAACACACATACAGTTCAGTACAACTTCAGGCTACAGTACCAGGTAGGAGTAGACAGCCACTGTGGTCTTGAAGGCAGAAGATCAGAAAGCCAGCAGGTGGATTGCACACACAATAGAAAATGTTGCAACACAGTGAGAGTCTCAGAGCCACTCACAAACTGACTGTAACACACACTCTGTTGCGTTGTGGTGGAAAGGTTATGCCAGGTAGCCACCGGCAAAACAGTTACCAAGGATGCTGCAGAAACTCTCAAAGCCAGGGATAGAAGGCAAGTGTGGTTACCAGGTCGGCAACAGGAAAACAGTCTGAGGAAAAGTGCTGCAGAATCTTGCATGAGTGACAAAACAATCAGGCAAAGAGTGTCTGTGAAGCTGGGGTTAGAGATACTGGGTCAATTAGTGACTAGCAGCTGTGAGAGCAGGTGAGTGGAGCTGGCTGATTGAGAATGGCTGGTGACAGGGCAAGCAGAAATGAGCAGGTTACTAGTGATGCCAAACTGTGACATGCAGTTAAGCAAATTAATACTACTTCTGCTCTAAAACGGAGGTAAGAACCATTTTAAGGAACATGGAAGTGGCCTTCTGGCACTGATTCCCATGGCAACAAAACCAACCGCTGTGGCCAGTGCTAATAATGAAATAAGAGACATCCAGAACTTTGCTGGAAATTGATGGGAGGGCAGATGTGGTTATTAGAAATTAATATTTTGTTATAATAGTTATTAATATTAAATCAATAGAAATTATCATCAAATCATTTAAACGATGAATTGAAAATCTGTTTCCCTGCTAATGCTCAATATACCCTTAAGTGACAGCAAACTTTTGTCTTATCTTTAAAGGTTGTTTGGGTTGTTTGCAGTTTTAAATTAATGCACCGCTAACACAGTTATCAATTAGAATTAGAGCTGCACGATATTGGAAAATAATGGAAATTGCAATATTATTGCTTTCTGCAATACATTGGCCTACTATGATGTGTAAAAAGTACAGGAGTCTTGACCAGATAACTTGACTACCTCATTAGAGGTTATGCAAGTTATCTCACAGTAGGTGGAAGTAACCATGGTTGATACCATTGCTAATATGTATCAAATGCTTGAATGCTGTAAAAACACAGAGAAAGTTAATTTGCTTTACTTGACATTGTATATCTTGCAATGTAACTATTGCACATGTGAACATTGCGATGTCAATGCTGAAATGATATACATATTATGCAGCCCCATTCCTTTAATGAAAAATGCAACTTGTTGGTTATCATACCTTACCTGGGGCAGGTTATAATTCCATAGGAAGTTCCGAAGAGAGAGAGAGCAAGATAACAGGAGGTCACATGACCTACATTTCAGGACCTGAGGCCCCACAGCGGGATAATCCTACCCTGCTGTGGGCGTCATATATTAGCGATGGAGGAAGTAATTAGAGACAGTGAGGAAATAATGTTTTTTTGGGGGTTTTTTTTTCTAATTTTAGGTCAACCAAATTCTAGTTTATGATGTTGGAAAAGGCAGTTGAGAAAACAGTCTTACCATGAGGCCATTTAATCATTTTAAACGATCTTCGTCAGCAGAGGGAGTTTTCAAGTTTAAATGGAATTGCAGGTATTCAAATTTACATTCTATACTGAACACTTCTCATCAATGTTCAATTCAAAGGTTCAAAGTAAGACTGGGAAATACAGCCTAAAAAGGATATTGTAGGCTATATCATAATACACAATGTATCTTGATATTTTGAAATCTTCTCAAAAGCCCTTAATGAATACTTAAACTATAAATTAAATATTACAATATTTACATTTTAAGATTGCAACAGTGTTGTATGGATGACTGTTCTTACTTTGCCAAATATGAGCGCAATGAGATTTCTGTAAAATAGTAATCATGAATAATGTGGGTAAAGGCAGGTATTAGAACAAGTAACAGTAACAATCTGGTAAGTTCAATCACTTTACTGCGTAACCTAATGCAGCCTTTAAAAGCAGCAAAGATAACACTCAAATCATATATAAGATATCCAACACCATATTGACTATAATATTACTTGGATTTTTGTGATATGAACAAAAGCAAGAGATCATGATGACTTAACCTCAGTTTTTTCCTACATAGATAGGAAGTTCTTGAAAAAGAAAATAGTTAACATAATATGTGGAATTGCTCTTGGTTGTGAAGACAATAGTATTTCCTTTGCTATTACAGTGACTCATCAGCTCAGCAGTTCATGTGGTGGATCTCAGAATTATTCAGCACTAATCTTACTTTAGTACTGTAGATGCATTGTAACAGTTGTTTTTCAAACTTAGCAACAGCTGGTGCAGATGTGGCAGCTGTTCATCAAGAGACTGTGCTGGCACATGGTAGCATTTGTGTGCGTGTCCACAAGCAGTGTTTGCCTGTCGCAGTGCAAGAGAAGCAAGTAAATTGCTGCTCTGTTGGCCTCAATCACATCACTCATTCTCTCGTCTAATCCTCATGAATTGACATGAAGGCAGAGCTTCCTGTACATTTTCGAGCTCTCTGGCCTTCTGTATCCATCTCTTTCTAATTGTTTTTCCCTCATCCTCTCCATCTCTGCCTCATTCAGTCATAGTGTGTGTATCAGAGTGTCAGTTTCTTCCTCCTCCTCTTGACCTAGCATTAACACCATTCAGCCAGTTTCCCTCTGAAGTGCAGGGTGCAAAGCAAGATAAGATCTGCTGAACAGCTTGCATGTGGTATTATCCCCGCACTTAAGACACACAAAGACACACACACACACACACACACACACACACACACACACACACACAGACATTGTATTGCTTGTATTTCTACCAATAGAAGGACAGTTTATCAATTATCAATGAAACTGTATGTTTCCTTTCTCCTAACCCAGAGGGTTTCCCATAAAAGTACACACACACGCACCTTTGTCCATACATGTAATTAATTTCACTTCATCAGGACTTCAAGAATTGTTGTCAGTGTTAGAGCTGAGAGGAAACAGTCTCCAACCAGCCAAAAAGAAAACTCAGGGTTTCTCCACTTGTTTGTTAAAGTGTTTTGGTTAGAGGTACATAATTAGACTACCAAAAGTTCTGTACAGTAAAATTACCTTTGGTTGTTTGGTTTCTGTTTGTTTGGGTTGTTTGGTTTGGTTTGGTTTAATTGGCTAGCTGGTATGTCAGTGATGTGTATGTCAGAAATTCACTATTCCAGTTCTTTTCTCACTTGTCACAAGCAAATAGCTGATTTACTGGTTGATTCTACCCTGATGTCCGATTGGCGCCGATTAATTTGTCAAACATATTGATCAGTGATCCTGACATTGTGAATATCAGTGATATCAGGGAGGTTAGGGGTCTGTATAGAACCCAAAGGATACTAAACAACAACAGCAACCTCGGCCACAGTTAGTTCACCCTGCTGCCATCTGGCAAAAATACAGAAGTAATCGCTGCCATACCACCAGACTACATAGCAGATTCTTTCCTCAGGCTGTGAGACTCATGAACTCATCCTCATCACTTCACCACAAAGAATAAGAATAGCTTAGGGAATTACTGAAAGGAATAAAATAGTCTTGTATATCAGTCTTGTAAAATCCTCAAAGCGAGGATAATCGCAGAGAGTAGCCACAAGAACTTCCTTACCTCTTTTTTTGTCTTGGGTCTCGGGCAGGCAGCAATCACAGCTGTCTTATCTACTTGGGAAAGCACCTGCCCACCACCCAAGTAGCATCCCAGATACCGTACCTCCCCCGTCCAGCCGCACACTTCTTTGGGTTGGCCGTGAGCCCTGTCTGCCGCAGTGACTCGAGCACTGTGGCTACCTGCTGCATATGCTCAGCCCCGCCACCAATGTGGATGATCACATCATCCAAGTAGGATGCGCATACACAGCAGCCTACCCGTAGCCTTTGGTCAAATCCAGTGTTGTGAAAAAGCGAGCTGTGCCCAACCGATCCAGGAGCTTGCCAACCCGCGGCATCAGGAAACCAGCAAATGGGTAATCTCTTTTCCTGCCTGAGTGTCGCGACTCACACTATACAATCTGTCCCTAATCAATGAAAAGTGTGAATATGCCTGCATGGCGTCAGGGCCCACCAAATGACCATCAATTTTTATCACTTGTCAAAGCGTAGAGTCTCATCACGAGACTGTTCAAGTGGAAAATCTTCCATGGAGTGTAGCACGGAAGGCGCACATATCGCATGTCCCTACTGGTCGTGAATGTACCCCCACACATTGCCCACAGGGTAGCTGTGAATATCCCTAAGCATACACCTAATATCCACCGAGGATGCCTCCACCAATGCCCTGGGTCGAATCAGGTTCAGGTGGATTATAGACTACATACAGCCCGAATCCACCATTGCCTGATGTATACCCTCTTGAATCCTTACCGGAGCCCTGTATGTCCCCCCTGGACCGGACCCTGATCACCTTGCCGACCTCTGTGAGCGGGCAGAAAGTGTCCGGGCCGCCCGCACCTCCAGCACTCCTGCCCTGGCACTTGAGGAACCCTCTATGGGTCGAGAGCAGCGCCCATTGCTCTCCTGAGCCCTCTCCACCTCTGTCTCTCTCCCGCAGTTGGTAATCTGACGCAGCGTTCTGGGTGTCAGCAACTATGAACTTTTTCCTACAGAACAGTCAGTCCTCTTATTTTATATATTCTGCTTATTTATTCTATTTATTTATTTTCTATTTTGTTTTTTGATTATTTTATTTTGTTCTGTTTATTTATGTTTTAATCATTGTATGTATTATCTCACTTAATTTCTATATATAGATATTGTATATATATCGTTCTTATTAACTCATTTTCATATACATTATGAGGGTCATGGGGGAGGGGAACATTGGAACTTTTTAAAGTACATGTGTTTTGAAGCGGTTTGGGTTAAACATGTAAAATGGAGACTTTTAGTCTGTCATAATGGAAATGTAAACACTATCCAATAGAATATATGAAAAAAATCAAATAAGAGTGTGAGTGATAGCATATGCAGTTGTGTTTCTCCCTCTCTGAGATCATGTATTTGTATTGTGAACACACATGAGCAGAGTCTATGACCTTTGTTTTGTCGCAGTATTATATAATTACACACTCAAATGGTTAATACACATCATAAGATCTCTGATCTGGAGCATATGTACATTCACACACCCTAACCACACACCCAAAGGTGTCCTGATTTAATTTTTCCTCAGGTCCGTACAGCAGAGGGACTTCTAATTTTGTATTAATTTAGTCATGCTTGGAACCCGTTCAGTGACATAACTGAGCTGCTTTTTCATACATAAGCTGTTTGTTTCACAGTAGCGAGGAAAATTCTTAGCAACAGCCATCTCATCTCTGCAACAAATTGATGGCAAAAAACTGTGTTAGCACTTATTCCAAAGAACAAAAGGGTACAGCACACTAACAAAAAATACATTGAAATGCCTTTTTTTAATGATCGTCAGCAGTCTGGTGGTGAGTCAGTGTTCCACTGCCTGGCTTCTTTTTTTTGGACTGATGCTTCTTTTCTTTTTGCTGTCTACCTGTCTAACTTTCTTTATGAAGTCCTGAGACAACAGAAAGATGTTTGTTTCAGCACTCCGCATTTATGCTGCCATATATTTTATTCGGGGAGAGACAAACTTTCTCAAGTCTTTGAGTTTATGAATTCCATTCATTTTCTATGACTGGTACTATACACATCATAAGAGTCAGCCTACCTGCTTACATCGGGGATTACCGTTTCTAATCAATACCAGTCAGTCAGTCTGTGTTTACTGACTCACATGATGTTCTGGATTTATGATAAATCTCGTTAAGTAAGGTTTATTTCCACAGCTCTTAATTACAGTGACAGTTTCTTTGGCTCTCGCTGAGCCACATTACACAATGAACACAAACAAGTGCAAAATGTAAAGGGGAAAAATCAAAGAAACCCTAAAGGGGATTATATGTGGCAAAACGCTCTTTCATGGTTCAAAGCAACAATGAGCTAATGATCAGGTAGTGGTTCACAATACGACTGTAGCATCATCCATCAGCCTAACCCTAATATCAACACAAAATACGCATTGCTTCCATTGGTTTAAGCTATTTTGCTTGTCTACTGGCAGTGTGGCTCCAGGAAACACAGCAACACTCCAGCTAAAGCAGAGGAGAAGAAGACTAGAGACTAGTAACAACTTTTGTGAATAATGAAAGATGTATTGATTTAAAAAGTTAACTTAAGGAAATTAATTCAACACTCTTGAGGATACATGCAATGTGTGTTGGTGGGGAACTGGATCCAAACATCAGTTTTGTTTGTTTACAAGAAATCTCCACAGTGTACCTTTAAGGCTGTACAAATGGATTTGTGAGTCAGTTGACTACCCATCTACATTGCTGCCTCTACAGCACTACTCATGGTTACATACATTAAAGCCTCTTACCACATGCAGCTTACTGTTAGTCGTTTGTCCTGTGTTTTCAGGTATTTACCAGTTCAGAGTTCCTGAGTCGTCCAAGTCTGGTGTTCCAGTTGGGAAAATTAAAGCCACTGACAGAGACATCGGGAAGAATGCTGAGATGTATTTCACCATTGTCAGCGGAGACGGCATGGACATGTTTGACATCTCCACTGACAAAGACACACAGGAGGGAATCATCACTGTTGGCAAGGTGAGACAGTGAAGGCCTTAACTGTGGGCTCACAGTACTGATCACATTCATGAACTATATGTGTAGCACTAATATGAAGCCAGATACTCAAACAAGAATAATAAAACACAGGTAAAGAAAGGTTCAAAGAAGTAAGGAGTAAATTCCAATTGCACATTGAATAACACAAAATAAAAAGCAGAAGTCAAACTGCATATATCTTAAAAAATATTAACTATGTTGCTTTCCTGATGCCCACATTTAAAAGAAGCTGGCTAGTAATAATCTTAATGTTTTTTCTCACGGCATAGGTGAAATCGAATTAATTCTAAAGCTGTGATTCAGCAGATCCCACACTTTTTACTCATGAGGACTCTGCCCACGTTGTCTTGTTTTACACATACTGTTAAATATGCAAAGCCTGGGCAAGCCTGACAGATGAAAGGAACCAAATTAAACTTATCATCTTTACCTCCACAACCCCCAGTCATAGCCTTTGCAGCAGGCGCTAATACACAGGACTGGAGGTTTTAATGCTGCTTGATTTAAGAAATAGATTTCTTCACAGAGTGTGTGTTTACTACATTGTAAAATCCCGATTGTTTTTGTTTATTTTTCTTACTTATTTTGTTCCTCTTGTTGACATTACCTAAGAAAGTCTGCAAGCTTCAACAAAGAAGTAATGAAAGGTCAGCAGGGTAGAGATGAAGACTTTTAATGTTATTCGGGTTTTGAAGACCAAACAGTGCGAGGACCCTCTCGAAATGCAAGTTATTATTAATATGGCCTGAGAATCGAAACTGTGCAAGGACCTTCTTGAAATGCAAGGAATTATTAGGGCCAGAGCACCAAATGGTGCGAGAACCCCATTGTAATCCAAAGGATTGTAAGGGCAGTGACCGGTGCAAGCACCCACTTGAAATGCAAGGAATTTTTTTCCAGCAAATGAATAGCTTTAATGAGGGTTTTAAAATACTTAAAAATAAATAAAACTTGCACAAAATTCAAAAATATAGGTTTTGGTCAGCAAAATGGTTATTAGCACTACCCTAAAACAAGGTCCCTGGATGAATAGAATTTAGTCTGTAAAAAAGTGGTAACCAGAAGGGGTGGGGTTCTACTACCCATGCAATTTTTTGTACGGAGGTAGATAAGTTTTCCAGAAATGAGAAATGTGTCATTACATAAGTACGTTTTTTGATATGTGTGTTCTTCCTTGATTTCCAGTTCATGAGAACAGTTTTCTTGGCAATAGTTAGTGCAAAGCGGAGAAATCTATTCTTGTTTGGTTTAGATTAAGGGATAATATATTCCAGTAGGCAAAGTGAGTGGGGTATAGGGATGTGGCAGCTCAGTAAGACTATGTTAAGCTCAGCACAGAGTGGTGTCATTGCTAGTTTCAGACTGACGCAGTGGTCATTTTCACACCCACATTGTGTTAATAGTGTAACCGTAATTACTGTACACTTTATATTTTGGGTCATTTTTATATGTTATTATATTTTGTATATTTTTATTATGTATATCATTTGTATTACTTAAAGGGACAGTGTGTAACATATCGAGTATGTAGCACCATCTAGCTGTGAGGCTCTACATTGCAACACTATTTTGCTCACCCCTCCCGTCCTGAAGACGTTCCAGAAGCTACGGTGGAGCTGACGGGCAAAAAAATCATTTTCAAAATATGGACTCTTTCCCAACAGCATCGAGTATTTCTCCTGATTCAAGTAATGAGGTAAAGATGTAGTTAGTCAGATGTTAGTTAGTGACGAGCGCTTTCGCTGAGCTCCCTCTCAGTTCCGCAGTCAAGCTAGCTCTGAGCTAAATCGCGTTTAGCCTTACTACGTAGTGCTTTGTGTCCCTCTCGGCTGTCCATAGTTTTTTTACACCCGTAAAGACATGGCGGACTCCGTAGAGCTTACCCGTGCTATGTATATCAGAGACGTTCTATTATTGTAGAGACAGACCACTCTGATCATTTTGAATGGGGAAATCTGCGACGCCAAAGATGGCGCATATCCCGCCCCTTTCACCAACAGCCAATCACCTGCGTTGCCACAGCCGAACCGGGAAACTTATAGCCCAATCATGTCGTTTCACCAGCGCATGCGCACAAGTAGTTTTTTACGACAGAGACCATCAGAGACGTTCGACTATTGTAAAACATTTACTGCGTTCAGATCTTTATCTAATTTATAGAGTGAATGATAAGAAATAATGTATTAGACATTATCTGGTCCATACATCAGTGGTCAGGCAGAGTAGAGCCAGAGCACAGCAGCCGGCACAGATTCAGCCGTACGATGGACGTCAGTGTCGTAAATCCCCGCGCATGCACAGTGGAGTTCTCCCGGTAGGAAAAGAGCGTTTTAAACATCATTTCTACGGTAAAGTCGTTATTTTTTGGTTTTTGTTTGTATCTTATTTCACTGGCGAGCATGTCTATATGTTTTTTCCGTCCTGCTATCACGTTAAAGGGTGGATTTGACCATGCCTCCATTCATTTAGATAGGGGTCTGGTCTCTTTGGGCTTTTCGAGGCGTCGCCAAGATGGCCGCCGAGTGGCCTGACTTGCCTAGAAGGACTTTGTGTGTATTCAGATAGGTGATTCTTCGCTCAGGAGGACAAGTCAGATTGTTGGCAGAGGTAATTATACAACAATGCGGACTTGCTTATGAACGAAGACGTTGATTTGAGTTAATAAATTACTTAAATAGTTACACACTGTCCGTTTAAGTTACTGATGAATACATTATTATTATATTACTGTTACATTATATATTTCATTGTCATTTATAGCACTTTAATTTGTGTGTCTTCATGTACAGTGTTTGGGGTGCTGCTCAGTGTCCCCTTGACTATGGGTTGATTGGTTCCTTCATGCTTTTGTTTTGGTGGGGACAGGTATGAGTGTAACGTTGTGGTACGCCATGTGTATCGAAGTAGAAGGTTGTCGGTTGTGAACCCCGACATATGAGGTCAGAGATTATTTGTACTGTTCTGCCGTTTTGGTGATCATTAAAGCTAATGTTGTTCAGAAACACATTTTGTTACACTGGGTGAAATGATCCTGCTATCCTGAGACTAGTCAATACATTATGTTTTCTAAAAAAGGAACGAAAATAATCAGACCTCTGTGGCAGCTGCAGGACTGAGAAAAAGCTGACCAATCCGTGTTATTTGGCCTGAATAGAAAAAACTCAGATGCCTTCATGTCTCGTTCTGTCCCTCCCTCCTCCGCGCGTGATGCCGGAAATATTCAGCACACTCCTTCTCCCTGCTGAGTCCCACTGCCAGATGCGCGTTCAAGTTTGTGGGGGAGTGGCTTTGGATGGAGCACTGATGGGATTGGGGACCACTTTCAAATCTTGCTAGCTCTCTTGCTAGCTTTAAAAGAAGACAGAAACGCTATTAAGGGTTACAATAGCAGATGTACTTACGCACATCTGTGCGCCCCTGGGTGTGTTGGTCTTAAAGTCAGGTGTGGTCAGGTGCACTGAGGGCGGATTGCTATCTTGAGGCAGCAGAAAGTGACAATACTATAGACCAACAAAAAGGCTGGTCAAAAGACAAAAGCACAGCCTGTTTCCTGCTATTTTAAGAGCACATTAAGATAGTAAGATACGCTTACACAGGCAGGTTCACACAGTGTAAACACTTATGTGCACTTAAACGTGTCTATGTACGCAGTAATGTCACTGCATCATAAATCATGGAACATTTTATCAGCTAAACTAAAAGCTGTAGTTATATTACATCCCCCATCCTCCTCCAACACCCACGTTGTAACGCGCGTCTCGGAATGTTTGGCAGACATATGCGCTCGAACAGCTGTGCATCACCTCAAACTCATCCTCAGTAAAGCTGAACTCCTCTTCATCCTGGGGAAAGACTGCCCTCGCATGGACCTGTCAGTCATGGATGCATGGGAGCCACAAGGGATTTTGGGCCCCATGACAAGAAAATCAAATTGGGCCCCCTCTGTGCAGCTGTTGTCACCACATCTCTAGGACCTAACTGTCCCATCAAAAGCACGATACACAATGCATGTGTATATACATATATACTGTGATATATACAGTATATATATTAAAATATGTCATATACCAATAAATGACACTACATTGACCCAAATTACACTTCTGTATCACCACCACTTGATTACATACATTAGATGCGATAGATTTGTGTTTGTTTGTTTGTTTGTTTGTTTGTTTGTTTGTGCAAGCTTCTCAAATGAATTGCCCTTCATGATGGGAATAATAAAGTCTGTATCTATAGATGTCATTCCATAATTCAATCTAAATGAATCTATCAAACTGGATTATTTTATTATTGTCTGTAACTTACGTGCTACTCACTGTTTCCAAATGTGTAGCATCAGACAGTAGGTTGTTTTGTTATTTTTAATTTATTCCATAATGAGCATTATGTGAGAAAATAATTAGTGTTTGAATTTCTGTCATTAATGAATATTTCATTTTCTTTTTTGTAATGGTAAAAAGAGCAACAGACAGAGAAATCCCCACAGACTGCCTGCAATGATGCTAACTGGCATGTCATTGAATACTATGTTGCTCATCTTCTTCACTGGAACAGGGAGGGGACAGTTATGGGCAGACTGGGCTGCTGTTGACTCATCTGTTGTAAAGTCTGCTAAAAGGAGCAGGGACAATGATTTAATATGACTATCTTGCTGAACGTTTACCTGCACTGATTAAATGTTGATGAAATGTAGGCTAACACTGGTCTGTAGCTGGCTAGCTTAATTCACCATGGACATTAAGCCAACAGGTTCATAGCACTCACAGACTGAAGGCTATCCACCTTTCTTGGTGAAAAAGTGGGTTACAGATTGACACCCTTTCCTTTGTCTTTCCTCTCTCTTTTTCCTCTCATTCCTTTTTTGTAAACCAGATTTTGATTTAGGCAACACGGTGATCACTGTAGTTCTGGCGCATCTACTGCCTGCAATTAAACACGTCTGATAAGTGCTGTAAGTGGGTCAATATGGATGGCACCCCTGTGAGGATGTCACGGAATCGCCTTCGTCGACGGCAAGGAACCTGGGCATAATCCTTGGCGATTCGGTTTTTCCTCACAAGAGATGCAACGCAACTCCTGGTCCAAGCGCTGGTCATCTCCCGCCTAGACTACTGCAACTCTCTCTTGGCTGGACTCCCAGCCTCTGCGACTAAACCTTTGCAGCATATCCAGAACCTCCTCCATGACCTCCACTGGCTTCCTGTTGCGGCCCGCATCCAATCAAGGCGATGGTGCTGGCCTTCAAGGCCATCAACGGAACTGCACCCATCTACCTCCAAACACTGGTCAGACCACACGCCCCAGCGAGAGCACTTCGCTCATCTACATTAGCTGGCCGACTAGTACCCCCATCACTGAGAGCAAACGAAGCCCGCTCAGCGAAGTCACGACTCTTCTCTGTTCTGGCGCCCGGTGGTGGAACGAACTACCGATCAATGTCAGGACAGCGAAATCACTCGCCATCTTCCGCAAAAGACTCAAGACTCATTTGTTCAGACTTCACCTCGACCCCCCATAGCATGACTCCCTCCCAACCGCAAATGTAGGTTAATGTAAAGATGTCATCTCTGCTGCCAGAGGATCGATGCAAATAATGTCATTGATATTTTCCTCATTAAGGATGTGTTTCACTGCTCTCATCCTCACTGTTAATGATCATGTGATCATTTTTATGACCCCCAACTAAACTTGCTGAGAAGAAGACATCCACTGAAGAGCCAGAGTGAAAGATTTTGCAAAGTCTTTTATTTGATCTTTTTAACATTCACTATTGACATTCTAATGACATTCTTAAAGAGTTCAAAATAAAAGTTTTTGTGAAGTAATTTTTATAAGACTTTTTAGCATCAATAGCAGACATCCAAAGGAGAGCTACTTACGGGTGAAAAAATAACACTTTAGTAATGTCTCTAATTGACTCACTCACACTTTAAATCTAGCAAATCTCCTTTCTTCTACTATCAACTTTAATAGTCAGACTATATGGTATTTCTAGTGGGATCCCAACTGCCAACTGGTAGATTTTCTTCTGTAACAGCATTTGCTGTACTTTTTATTCAATATCACTCAGTGGTCCGGATACAATGAAATAGAGAAAAAAGCTATAGAAATGCCAGTTATGGGCTTGCTTTTGTATAGCGCTTTTCCAGTCTACAGACATTCGTACAATAATGGCAGAGGCTGCTCATCAGGACCAATTTGAGTATCCTGGTCTAGCATACTTGCTGCTTGGGGGGCCGGGTATTCGAACCAGGGACCTTCCAGTCGAGCTACAGCTACAGCCGCCCCTTTTATTACAGTCCATAAATCCTGCCTTTTGATGCTGATCACTTCTCAGCCATGGACACGTAACAGCTAAAAAGTCATATTATCTCAGGACCAAATTTCATGTATGAAGAATTAAGATTAATTTAAAAGTCATCATGGAAAACAGGATTGTATAATGACATTTTTGTAATTCCCTAAGCCACATGCATACACAAAAAATTACACAGACTTATTAATAAGAAACATTAAGTTGGAAAAAAGTTGAGTTGAGTTTTGATAATGAGAGTCACACAGCCTGAGGAAGAAGTTGCTCTGTACTCTGGTAGTACTGCAGCAGTAACTTTTGCAGTTTTGCAGCGTGACCTGACTGTGGCTGGGGTTGTCTTATGCAGCTCTGTAAAAGTTTAAGAAGTTACGTTTTTTTCTGCGCCTTTTTTTCACCAGGGTGGTAAAAACTGCTGCTTGCTAACACATTATAGTAAGTTCATAAAATGACAATATTATGTGTTCAGCTTGTTCTACTGCCCCGAGCAGAGCAAAAGGTCAATCCATGCGGTTTTAATTATGTTTTTATTGTCCCTACTGGCCACCATACACTGCTTTTATTTTTTATTTTTTTTAATTTCAATGGTCTCATTAGAATTACATTTTGCCAAGAAGCGCTAATGCTATATATTTACCAATTTAATATTACCAGAAAGAACAGTCCTCCTAAATCCCTCCTGTGTTGCTTGTGTTTGTCTCTTTGCCTCTGCAGTCTCTAGATTATGAGAAGAAGCCGTCCTACACAGTAGAGATCCAGGTCCAGAACATCCATGTGGATACTCGCTTCATGTCTGCGGGCTCCAAAGACATGG
>CAEMYA010000342.1:121729-133892 GCA_903131615.1 Diplodus sargus | reverse complement strand
GCAAATTGCATTTTGATAATACCAGGAGTACCACAGTAATACAAGATAAATCACCACAGCTGAAGACAACATATTGGAAATGTCCACTCATGTCTGTTTACACAAACACCATCGATGAAAACGGATGTCATGTGAGGGTCTTGAAGGGCCATCCCAATTCATAGGGGGAGATTTCGACCACTAACTCTGTTCTGAGGGGCCGGGGGGAACTCAAAAATGTAGGTTAGCCCTAAAAAAAGGAAATGGCACCTAGACTGCCAAATGTCAGCAGTCTAGATGCTAAATGATCCTTATTTTTCAGCACCAATGCTGACAAAATCCGATTTGTTTTGACTTTTCTGCCGAACGGGTCAGACGAGAGGCAAAGGAGTGATAAAAGTAGTTGGCTGTTGGTTTGAGTCTGGGCAGTGTGTGGGAGTCTGAAGAGCCACACATCAACAGCGCATAGATTTTGACTGAAGAGAGGCAAAAATATGCTTCAGAATGAACTCCTTGGAGTCGTTGAACTCCTTGGACAGGATTCTGTTGTCTTATCTATGTTGGCTTTTTCAGCCTTCTCTATCACATATGCTCTGAAACCATATACTATGCAACCATAAATCTATCACTTGACACAAACCATGAGAGGCCCATAGGCACAATGTTTAACATCTTAGCACATCTTCTATATACTTGTTAAGTTTCATATGCAAGAATAACATAGCAATTTAACAAAAGGACATTTGGGAATTGCCCTTACAGTAGGCTTAAGAGAAATAACCATGATGTGTGGAAGAATGGAGGGATGCCAGCAGTATGAGCATGTTAAACTAAGAGGAGATGTGTGCAGGCAGAACAGAGCCCAGCTGGACAATGGAGCAGAGCCCTTGTTTCTCTGCATTTAAAGCAGGCTTACTGATGGAGAACATATTCCAATTAAAACTAGCATGGAACCATGGAGAGCTCTTAGAATTGATGTGTTCTAGGAGGGCAAATTGTTCCTGTGTGTTCCTTTGTGTATGTGACAGTATCATCTATTCAGATTGTGTCAGTGAACTGTTATTTTACTGTTGAGTGCTTTTTAATTATGATAGAGCCTGGATGTACTGAGGCAGTGTTCCCTTTTAGATTCATATATCTCTCTATGGAAACAATAATTAAGTCTGAGTGGTACATAATAAACAGCTGATAGCCTTTTGATGCTGTACTTTAGAGCTGATCATAAGATCAGGACACTGAAGATGTTCATATACATTACAATATGAGGTTATTGTTCACAAAGCAGTTTGCCCCCAGTTTGAGAGGCACACAGAAAAGACAGACGCAAAGGCATTTCAGTTTTATTATCTGTGGAGTGCTGTGAAGCTGTGAATAGCTGCATTCAGCAAGTCAGAGTTAGAGAGAGTTAGAGTTAGTTAAAAAAAATAGAGACAGTCCACAGACGGCAAGTACAGACTGTTTACATTCTAATTTGACGTTATTTTGTGTGGTTTCCAAATTAATTTCATGTAGGATTACCCAGCAGCAGCAGCAGCAGCAGCAGCTCTTCTCCCCACAGAGTCACACAGGTGTCTGACTAGTGTTATTTAGCCTGCCCACTACTGCTGCAGTCCTGCTCTCTGATTGGCTAAGAATAGTTAACCCTTTGTGACCTGTTTACCTGAGTTACACCAGGTTTGCTTTCAGAATGCACTTCAGAGTTTAAAAGAGAATACATTCGGAGGCCAACTTTCAGGTATCAGTCAATCCTTGTTTCCACCAAAGTGCTATGGGTATAGTGCCCTGTGTACCTGTACATATCCCTTGGTTACAGTACCTAAACCATAATCTGTTTTGAGTTTCCACTGCAGACAGTATGTATAAATGTAGGCAGGGTTGTTACCACTCAGGTTTCTGGGGTCACTCCTTTCATTTTTCTAGTAGTTGGGAAGCTGGAGTAACTGATCTTAACTCTCCAGAAGCTATTGCATTTATTAACTGAACATGTGGACAGTGACTATACTGTACATTACTGACACTGTTTCTATATTACTCAGTGGAGTGGATACAATAACATAGAGAAAGGAGCTATAGAAATGCCACTTATGAACTTGCATTTCTATATGATTTTCCAGTCTACAGACTGCTTAGCTTAACAACACTTGTGACATTCACCCATTCACACACACATTCATACACCAATGGCAGTGGCTGCTCATCAGGAGCAACTTGACTATCTTGCTCAGGGATACTTTGACAGGCTGCTGGGGGGGTCACAGCATTCACATTCACTTTTCTTTTACTTTCTCTCTTTCTCTCTTGCTCAACCGCACTCCTCATTCGTCGTGCATAGGACACATAGTTTTTATAACTTTCTTCTTCTTTTTTTTAAACAATATTTTTATTGAACTCCGCAAAGCAGAAACAGACAGCACAAAAACAAAAACAAGTTATGATCGAAAAGGTGCTTCTACAAAATACAAGATATACAGACAACAAAACAAAAAAAAGAAATGGGAGGTGGGGGGGAGGGGGGAGAGAACATCCGAGTCAATTCTATCACCTATTTACCACTAAGTTGATGATAACGGGCCAGTGTCTCGTACCCAGGCCAGGTCAGTGAGTCCAGATCTCATCCTTTGAGAGGCATTAAAGCCTAAAGGCAGCAACACACCGGCCCAACCGTTGGACGTCTGAAGCGTTTGGAGAGACTCGGACGAGGTCGGGAACATGTCTGTTCGTCGTGTTCAGCTGCGTCGGAAGCTTTCGGAGCAGTTCAGACGTTGTCTGCTCTGATTGAACATGCAAAGTCTGAGGAGGAGGGCTGTCGGACGTCTGAGCCATTGGATTCTCTGATTGGTTGTGTGCCAGCTCAGGTGTGCTCAGGTAGAGTGTGAGGAGGGCGCTACCTGAAACAGAGGGAGAGGGAGTGAGAGAGAGAGACAGAGAGAGAGAGAAAACAGCACAGCAGAACAGACGCCAGGCACACATAACAGACACAAATCAGAGAGGGCCGGGTGCATTCTGTGCCGGGCCTCAGGGCTGACAAATAATCTATATAAAGTTTAAATTGTCTCTCCCAGGTAGAGTTAGATACTAAAACCCTAGTGGGCCAGCCAATCAGCTTATTCCATGCCTCAACATGGTACCCAGATCAGCCTCTCAATTACTTCTGACTTTGTCTGAGTTATCTACTTTAAGGGAGGAGAGCATCTTATAAACCTTCTTGGTAAAGAATTTAAGGTCAGTGTTTTTTATCAGTAAATTCTGATTCTATAGGAGAGATGACCAGCCCACCAGGGAATCTCATCAGATTAGACAAAATAAAGCTCCTTACTTGTAAGAATTTAAAGAAATCAGCATTGGTCAAACCATACTTATTTTTCACCTGTTGGAATGTGCAGAGTGATCCCTCATAGACCAGATCTCCAACCACTAATACCTTTATAATGCCAGTCTGCAAGGCCAGCTTGAAGGCCTGGAGGAAAGTCAACGTTATCATGGATTGGGGTTAACAAAGAAAAACAGTTATTGTGTCCTTCTAATTTCCTGACTTATATATAAAGTATATTCTGCAAGGGAATCCCATCTGAAGAAGCTGATTCACAACTGAGCCAGGCCGAATTGTCAGTATTTAGAAACCATTCAGAAATGAATTTAAACTGTGCAGCCCACAGATATGATGAGAAGGAAGGTGCCGCTGAACCGCCCATTTTAACAGGAAGCCAGAGAAAGTTGTATCTTAATCTGGACCTCTTTTTATGCCAGATAAACGATATAATCAAACTATTCAGCTGTGCAAAAACTTTTCTAGACAACATAATAGGCAGCATCTAGAAAAAGTATAATAAGCGTGGGAGGATCTTCAATTTGATCAGATGTATGCATCCAAGAAGATATAAGGGGAGACCACACCATCGTTCAAGGTCATGCTTCACTGCCAGTAAGAGGGGAGCAAAGTTCAGCTTGGATAGCTCTTTTAAGCACAGTGAGATTTTTATCCCTAAATAGGCGAAGCCACCTGGGGACCATCGGAAATGTTGCGAGAGGTTAGGCTCTACCCTAGATGCACTACAGAGGGGCATAGCCTCACTTTTGGAGAAATTACTTTTATATCCAGAGAAAGAGCCGTAATTAGTGATTAATTGTGTTAGTTTGGGAATAGAGTGTCTTGGCGAATTTAAAAAAAACAATTTTATGCTCCCAGTTATTTAGGAGAATACCTTCAATGTTAGTATCCTGTCTGATAGCTGCAGCTAGAGGTTCCATAGCAAGAGCAAATAAAAGTGGGCTCAAAGGGCAGCCTTGTCTGCTCCCCCATTCGATGCTGACATTTTTAGACCTAAACCCGTTAGTAATTACCGCCAAAAGTGGGGATGTGTACAAAATCTGAATCCACTTAATGAATATTTCCCCAAAGTTAAATTTTTGCAGGGTACAGAGTAAGTAGGGCCATACTAACCAGTCAAAAGCTTTTTCTGCATCCAGAGAAATGACGATAGCATCAGAGCTAAACAGAGAAGAATGCTGGATAAGATTCAACAGACGCCGTATGTTATGAGCAGAATATCTACCTTTAATAAAACCAGATTGGTCTATATCAATGACAGAGGGAAGGCATTACTTTCTTCTTAGAATGTTGTTTATTAAAACAAGGAAACAAGCTTTGCTTGAGAAAAGGCTGCAGGAAGAAAGACAGAAGACTGACGAAAAAGTCTAAGTCGGTGAAATCCTACATCAGAATGCAGACAACACTACTGCTCTTGTCTCTGACTGACCATTCAGTGGTTTGCAGTGTCTAACTCCACCTTTTGGTTTTGGTTCAGTGTGTTAGGTACCTCAACAGAAGAGTAACAAAAAACAGGACAGCATGTAGTTTGGTACCATCCAAAACTTTTGATAATGTAAAGCCAAAAATAACCGTTCTAATGTGTAACTTACTGGTGGGATGGAGACTTTTGACCAGGAAGTCAAGTTTGAGGGAGAGATCCCAGTGTTCAGCTCTTTCCTGACGGTTATCTCTCTCCCTCTCCCCCTTTTTGCTAAAGTTGACCTCAGTTTGAACCACCAAAAGCTTTTCATAAAAAATTAACTTTTCGTCATGGAATACACCTAAAAGTCCAGTTAAGTGTTTGGGCTATACTGTATACTGGATTCTCTAAAAGACAGTGACAGCTGAGCTGACATGAACAGGTCCAATGCAGATGGTCTGTGTTGACATAGTTTCATAAAATTCCTGAGGAAAAAATGTGTACTGTTTAATTTGTTCAAAGGCATCTGTCTACATACCCACTTGGTGGTGTTATAAAAAAACTGTATATGCTGCATTTTCTTTTTAAATCTGAGCTGTTAACTTTCAGGCACATCGGTGCAACCAATGAAAATGTTCTTCCACAGTCGCATAGATTTTAAGCAGTTGCAAGCTGCCTGTTATGTATTTTTTCAGTGTACTTCATATAGACATATCTGTAACTACTACATTACATTTCCATTACATTTAAGTTGTAATGTAAATTGGATAGAGGCTTTGTTTTTTCTGGCTAGTGCCACTATTATCAATTTAGACTCTATCAACATGTGCGCTCCTCCATCACAGATAATTCTCCCTATTGTGGTGACTCACTGGTGTGTTACTGTAGTTCATCCCACCCACTGGCTAAATTTCGCCCTTTCACATCTTGTAACTCATTACAGGTACTCTATCGACCGCCGCACTGACATGGACCGCCTTTTCAACGTACATCCAGGGAATGGATCTGTGTTTCTGCTCAAAAGCCTGGACAGAGAGAAGACTGCCTGGCATAATATTTCCATCATTGCCACTGAGTTCCGTAAGTGTGATGTGGTGTCTTGATGTGGAGGGGCTCATTAAATATGTGGGGTTCAGAGTCTCTGTGACAGGTTTCAGTTTACAAAGAAAACAGCTGGAGTGCTGTTAGGAAATACTTTGCAGCCGAGGCAGATGGACTAGGAGAGGCAAGAATACAAGCATGTCCCTATCCAAGTGATGCTACAGACCAGCTCACGTAAGGTGCTGACACAACAAATTTCACACCTGAGGGACAAAAAACTAACCCCTAAAAATAATTTGAGAGGTTGGTGATAACCTTTTCCCCAGGATGTCAAATACAGATATTTCTCCTCTCAGAGGACGGCATTTCCGCAGGAATGAGATGCCACGACAGGGCACAAAAGGAGGGGGGACTATTTTATCCAGCTGATTTTGTATTAGCTGCAGTGTGCACAAACACCCACCAGATATCACATGTGAGCTGTCCAGATTATAGTGAACATATCTGGGCAATGAGCTTCTCTCTCCTCCCTCTGGAACCAGATATGCCTATTTATTTCCTCATTGACTCAGTCTGTATTAAAGCGTGTTTCAAAGTGCATTAATTAGCCGTTTACTGTGCGTCAGAATCAAAATCCTTGTTCGATATTAGTTTGTCACTCAGGACTATCTAGAGGAAGGGTTAGTTTAATCCACATAATGTGTAATCATGCAACGGCTCCATGCCAAGCTGCTGCTGGACAAACCTACATTTTGTTAGCCTACAAACTAGATCTTGGTGTTGTCAATGATATAGGCTATAAAAAGTAAGCAACGTAACCTAAAATTGTCCCACTAATATTGAATAAATGATAAGTAAACAACTATAATGTAGCCTAAAGAAGCTTAACAGTGCGGCCACCAGAGCCATCCACTGCTGTCCAGCCCAGCACACACACACAGGTCTCTGTGAGAGCTTACCTGTCATCTTCAGGTTGAACAGTTATTGTAAAACACTTTTATTTTCATCTTGTGTCAAATGCAAACAGCAACAGATAATAAACATCAATGCACAAATAAAAAGAATATATAGGCCTAAACATTGTAAATTGGCACATTGACATCAAAAAGGCTGATGATCCTGCTCTATGCTCTGTGATATGAATGTACAGAGTTAGTTCGGGGTCTTGCTCATCGTTTTCTCTCTCCAGTCGTGTGAAGAAAAAAGAAACATATATGTAATAAGTAAAAGTTAAACTGTTTTTGACAGAAGAGGCTGGGTACTGTTTGGTCATGATGTGAGTCTGATGATTTTCTTGTCATCACTCATGAAACACTGACACCTGAAAACAAAATTCATTGAGTTTCAGGTTTCTTCAATAAAAAAGAACTGACAGTGTCACAAGTTTGAAATGTCAGTCTGACTGGTTGCCTAGCTTGAAGAGAAACATGACAGGCCTCCACTCAAAATACAATATATCACATTTTTTATAATTGTATCTTTAACTTCGACAACCACTTCCCTGTATGAGCTGTGTCTTTAACCTCTGGGCTCACACAAACACATAAAAGAAAAACCCTAACACTCATCCTTTCTGCCTCATTAGATACTTACATGGTGCCTTTAAGCAAGGCACTGGAATCAGTACAGTGGTTTAGGCTATACCAGATAGCTCACAGTATGAATATGTGGAAGAGTGTACAAATGGAGCAGGATGTTCAGTCTTTTGTGTGTTTGCCTTTTAGATAATCCCCGTCAGAGCAGCCATGTTCCAGTCTACATCCGCCTGCTGGACATCAACGATAACGCTCCCACCTTCGCAACCGTATATGAAACCTTTGTCTGTGAGAGGACCAAGGCTGGTCAGGTATTTAAGCTCAATCACTTCATGCTGTTCAGTAGTAGAAATATTGTACTGTCTGGCTTAGATAGAAAGGCAGGAGGAGTGACAACGTCACTATGTGCAGGAGGAGGTTCAATTTGTCCTTTTGACAGTTAAGCAACCAAACTTAATCAGGATCGAGCAGCATCAGGACTGACTGTGCACCGAATCAGAGATTCAGGTTGGTGTCGCATTGAATAGCATTCATCTTCTGAATCTAGTATGAAATCCACCTATTTATTCCATGTTTTATTTCACTGGTAAAATGCACTTAAGATAATCATTTAAAATGTGTCAACCAAATGTTCACTTACCACTATACGTGGAGCTAAAAGTGAGAACAGAATCTACATGAGGTACTTTCCCCAAACACCGGTGGCCCTGATTCAAAACTATTAAGCTGAGAAACTATAATATGCCATTCAAGAAGGTTTAACTGGAGAATTCTAACTCCTGGGGATGGTGTGAAGCAATCACCGCTTTGTTGGCTTTTCTCTGAACTGCAAAATGAATGTGTTACCATCTGTATTACGCTGGACTTACATCATGCAATATGGAGACAACATGATACAGGCACTTAAAGACAGTGTCCCTCAGAAGATATTAACATTCATCTTTTTATAGTGATTTTCAGACAAAGAGCCAGTCCCCAGCTATTTCAGTTGTAGCTCTCTTTTGCTGTGGAGCTCAGGAAATGTTTTGAGGATTACAAAACTTTATCCGAATCATCAGCTTGGGGGTGAGCAGATTATAACTACATTTTTAGGATAACTATTCAGTTGAGAAGGAAAGCAGTACTTCACATAACCACAACCAACTTTTGAAAATTGTAACTCCTGACCAAAAAAAAACACTTCTTATTTTTAGGAATGATTTAAGTGTTTCACATTCTACCGTCACAGTCAGTTAACTTTTCATTTTTGCTTGTAATTTGTGTTTGGAGCAGGTGGTGCAGTAGTTATCGTATAGTGTTGTGCTTGATGACTCAATTATGGGACATGCCATGTGGGAGAGGCTAAAGTGGAGGACTCATCCCTTCTTATGAATAGAAATACAACATTTCATGGAATCAGTCATTACTACTTCATTGACCATTGTACTGGGCTTGAAGAATATAGGCCAACATATCTCCTGTTGGAGACTGTTGGAGATCTTCCTTTTTGTAAATGGGGAACTATCTTTTCATGCCTGCCTATGTATATGAGTAAATGAAAGTACTGAGAAAGATCATTCTAAGATAATAGTAATAGTCAATATTTTATCAGTCAAAACTTAATATTACATTCTCTATGTGATGCAACTAATGTGATTCAAGTATGTATGATTAAACATGCACACATACACACACAAACACACTCTTGCAGCTGTGAAGCTGATAACTGTCCTCCGGGAGACCACTCTTTTCTTTTTTTGTGGTGGCTGACAAGCTAATCTGTCGTGGTCGCTGGCAGGAGCTTTCACACATGGAGTATTGTAAATCTGGTTTTACACACACACACATACAGTATACACACACAAATACATCATGCATCTGATCTCACGCACATTTAAAAGAATAGAAACCCACATCTGTAGGTGTAATCACACACACACCAGTTAAGATATAACACAAAAAAACAGAAGAAGGTACAACAACCCTATGCTGATGCCACACACGCAGACACACATTATCTTGACATTCTTCAATATGGTGGCTTGCTGCCATTGGTCTCCTCGTGTCCCTGTCATCCTGCCATCCTTTCATCCTTTAAGTCCTCTGCCTTTTCATCAGTCCATCAATGTTAATCAACAGTATTTGTTTGCTGGATATCCTTTGCTGCTTCCCACAGGCTCCGGATTTGTTTAGTCTATGTGTACGTGTGCCTGAATGTGTGTTATTGGCAAACATCTTTGTTGAAGCCTTTAATCTCACAGCTAGTGTCTCCCATTCAATTAAATAGGACTGCATTTATCAAGTTTTAAAAGTACATATAGAGTCAGCAACTGGGAAATGACAGGAATATAAAGCTCCCCAGGGTTTGACTACAGTCACCCTAGTGCATTCATATGAATGAATCTATTTCTATATTCAACCTGTAATAAATGATTATTTTTTTCTCTGTCAAACATTATGGTAATAAGAAATTAAATACAATAAAACTATGGCCAAAATATTGTGCATTTACCTAGTAACTATATGGTAAATTATAGTGTGTTATTGGGTAATTACTGCTGGTAATAAGCAGTTAGCTAAAGTCCTAGCTATTTACCCAGTAAATATATGGTAACAAAAATGTGTTACTCGCTATTGTATTTACTTTCTTTTTACCATTGGTAAAGTAAATAACTGGTAATTAGGGGACTGTAACAGAAAAGGCTTGCCAGTTCATTTTTGGTCTACATGAAACATATTTGCATTTGGCAGCTCTTGATTTGTTAATGACATCAGTATTTTCACTTGCTCGTCGACTATTGGCTGCATACTGCGAGTGGCTACCAGGCAAAAATAATTCAGCTCTAACAACTAATCGCTAAACTGTGAGCCAGTTAGTAAAAGCAGTTTAGAAATGTAATAATGCGCAATTAATAATGGTATGGAGGTTATCTCTGGTTCAGATTTTGCACTGTATCAATTTTGAAGAAAATTCTCATAATGGATTTCTTCATTGCAGAGAGAAGAAACTACAAGAAACTTTTTTCAGTTTAGTTTATGTCCCTCATTTAATACAGAAGGACTGAGTAAGTTGGCAGACAAAAAGCATGTTTAAATTACTTGAGCTACACTAAGATATCAAAATATCACATTGGCACTAAATCTCAAGTGCATCAATATTGATTCCAAGTCATAATGTTGCCTATTTTAATCACATGATTAAAGCCCATATTCAAAATACACTTTTAATTACTGTTGCATAATCCAGCTCACTGTCAATCCATATGCTCGGCATGATCCAAACACTGACAACTGTCAGGCCTAGACTAGTAAGAAGACTCAGATGCAGAGTAAAGTCGAATTTCAACAGGCTTTTATTCTGAAATTCGATAGCTTCAAGACAGAGTGACAAAACAGGCTGTGAAATAATTACCTGACTAATCTCAGAACTAGGTAGAAACAATGAAGGAAAGCAAAACTCAGAAAAGAAAACCACACCAACAGTGGTAACTCCACAAGAAAAGGAGAAAACAAAATCACTCACTAGGAGGAAAACAAAAGACTACAAGCTGACTACACTGCATTAAGCTAGACTATAAAAGGTACAACAAAAAATCACTCAAACGAGGAAGGCACAAGGCTATAAAACAAAACTACACTATTAGGCAAAGCTATGAAATTTAAACAAATCAAAATCACTCCAAAGGAGGAAAGGAAAAAGCTATAAACATAAAGGGATAGTTCGGGTTTTTTGCAGTGGGGTCATACAAAGTACATATCTATAGTCAGTCTGTTTCCTACCGTAATCACCGATCAGCGCAGCCTCAGTTTGGAGGAGTTAGAGAGCCGCTCCAGCCAGGCGCTCAGCTTTGTACTGCAGTGAACGGGGTCCAGAGAAAAAGATAAATAAACCACCTAAAACAAGGCTCACCTAAAAAAATCTATAACAGGTCAAGTGTACGTTGTACAGGTAAAATTCGCACCGCTTTACATCGCCGTCAGACCGCGCTTTCTTTTGGCACTACATTTTCTCAACCGCAGAACCCCAGTTTGCCTATTTTAGATCTGCTATTTTTGAGTCTGCCATGTTACTGGCATTACTATGACAGCAGAGTTTTCTGCAGTGTTTCCCTTAGATGAAAGTAGAGTTAATAAATGATGATGGACCAAGTTGTACTATGATAGGGATGTGCTTTTCACGCTGACTCGAGGAAGTCTAACCCAGAGACTTCACACGCTCGTCTGCTACTCATTCGAGCTTGCTATGTATACAGCTCTGCGAGACGCTGTTTATCATTTTAGATTTGATTATAGTAGGACTCAAGTGATTCGAGTTAATGATAGTAGAGATTTGCAACTCACTGGTTATTTTAAAGACCAGGGTTAAAGATCTGGATGAGTCACGATTCATACACCTCTAGTGTATGTAGTCTACAATAAGTATCAAAAACTTTGTTTCACTGAATTTGTTATTGCTGCAAAAGACTTAGTAAACTCATTCCTTCAATGTTTAGTGCTAGGGTCCCATTTTATGAGTCATGCTCTTGACGGAGATATAACCCTGCCAATCTTTTCCCACTAATTGACTGCCATATTAATGGATCTTGATGTCTCTGACAGCGGATCCAGACAGTGAGTGCCGTTGATGCCGATGAGCCGTCAGCAGGACACAAGTTTTTCTTTAGCCTGGCTCCTGAGGGCACCCACCGCAGCAACTTCACTGTCCGAGACAATGGAGGTAAGCAACAATTGACCTGGCACAGTGCCTCAAACTGAGTTTTTAAATTATATGGAACAGGGCCCGTATTCACAAAGACTTTTATCTTAACGTTAGGAGTACTCCTAAATCGGACTAAAAGTTTTTATGTAGGAGTTGTTTCTTAAAAGTAATTCACAAAGCCGCTGAGACCTACTTTTAGT
>CAEMYA010000342.1:76457-113072 GCA_903131615.1 Diplodus sargus | reverse complement strand
CACACACACACACACACACACACACACACACACACACACACACACACTCACTTAAAGTCAAAGACAATACAGGGCCAAAGACAGTATGTCTAACTACTACAAACTCAATATTGGATCTTGTGATCATTGCTGAAGAGCTTTAACAAAAGGTGAAAGCTTTTTGTAATACAGACGACACACACTCCACATGATGAACTAACAGATGTGCTAGCAGAAGTTAATTCCATTAAGAATGCCACATGATCTTTGACCTGCCTTCAGTGTACATGGAGCCAAGTCTTCGGAACACCCGAAATATTTGATTGTGGGAATGCAAACTAATGGATGTCTAAATGTAAATTAACCATGACAGCAGTAGAGCCCATCAGTCTTCAGTTCCACAGTGTGAACCTCTTCAAAGACTCAGGTCTGAATGGAGTTTTGAATCTAAAATGGACTGTATTTTGTATTGAGAATTGGATTTTTAATACTTTCAGGCTTTGCTTTTTCTCTCCGCGGTTACCAAATAAACTTTTTGCAGAGTATTTCTTGTGGCTTTAAACCGAATGGAGGAACGTGTTGGGAAACAGGTCAGTCACCAACTGCTGTCTTTTCCAAATAGGAAATGATGAGTGTGAGTCTTGTTTTTTGTTTGTGTGTTTTTGTTTGACTAAGTGCCCTTCTGCTGCCCTTCAAGCTGAACTGTGATGCCTGGCGGTTGGCTGAGACTGGAGGGGGCTAATGACTCTGATATGATTACTTTTTGTCTTTTTTGCTGTCTTTTCCAAATGGACCATTCAAGAGGGGCTGTTTTGGAGGATCTTCACTTAAAAAAAACTGCCTTCTTCGGGACACAGAGTAAAAAAAGGGGACAACTTATATTGACTAAATGCACTGATATCTTTATGTTTATGCAGGTATTTAGATTTTGTTTTTTGTTTGAATTTTTTTTTTTTCTTGTGCTGCACACAAAAAGAAAATGTGTGTTCATGGCATCATTTCTGGATTTTTAGCTCCTGATTGAGTATATGTTGTGTCAGAAATGTGGTTGAACTGAATTCTAAGTGCTGTATCGTAGGCGACCTGACGTGTTTCAGTTTTTGAAGACCTTTCACTTCTCATCCAAGTGGCTTCTTTAGCCTCCTTACAGAGTTGAAACTCAGAGCTCACATGTGTCCTTAATGACTCTGTAAGGACACTCCTACACAGAGTTTAAAAGCCTGCAACTCACCTCCTCCAGTTAGTTAGAACTGAAGAAGCCTCTTGGATGAGCGGTGAAACATCTTCAAGAAACTGAAATGTGTTGTAGTTGCCTACAATACAGCACTTAGAATTACCATAACCTGGATGACTGAGAATCTTCATCAACTTGAACTGAGTTATATTGGGGTTATACTGAGTTCTATAAATCTTTAACTTTACAGGAGTCATTATTGCAAAAAACATAGTACAACTTCAGATATCATACAGAGTTTTGAACAATTAGTATTTTCACTGAGAATATGTTTCATATTTACATGAAGGACACTGCGAAGCCTTGTCTTCACAGTAGAGCTGTCACTCTTGAGAGTGAATCGACTTACCCGACCAAAAACGACTAATGTTCGAGCACATCAGGCCATATATATATTTCAAATATTAAAGCTTCATTAATCAATATTTTTTATAACAAAGGATCAAATGAGTATGTCTGATATGAAAGGAGTTGATTGTAGTGATGAATCTCAACAAAACACTCAGTTTTCCTCAGTTCTATGGAGTGTTTTAGCGTTCTTCTGCTCATATCCCACCATTCTAATGAACCTCATTTCCAGCAGCAGAGATCTGTTTTCTGCAGACAGGAGACAGATGCAGTTAGTAACAAGCTGGTAGAAAAAAAAAGACATGCAGACAAAATATAGGCTTGATATGAACAGACACCAAACAGTCTGGTAATTTGCATTGGCATTTTTGATAGACTGTAAATGGGTGGTCTGTAGGTGGGTGGTTAAATGAGACTATTCAACTATTTACTATTTGTTACTGCCTTACTGTAACATTACTATAGACAATTATTAGGGCAACTGTGAAAAATGTATTTGAGTTCTGACTTTTTGAGTTTTTTTAATTTTATTTTTCAAGAAAAGCATTCTGAGGAAAGGGTCAAAATTCTGACTTAAATCTCTGGATTCGGAGTAAAAAGTGAGATCTCAAATACATTTTTCACAGTGGCCCTAATACTGTTCTGTTTAGGTTATTGCCACAACACATTCAAGTCATCTATCAGCTTGTCACGGATGAACGCGACCATGTCAATCTTAGAACGTAACATTGGATAAGCATTTTTTTCTGTAGAGTGCATTCAAATTGATTTGAACAAATCACCAGTTAGGCATTTAATTCCAACATGACCTTTTGAAAAAGAGGCAGCCCTACTTGACAGCGAGCTTTGCAGCTTGAATGTGTTTCAATGAGTGGGGACTACATTTAAAACTTCATATTATTTCATGCTTGTAAGATGTTGTTTTTTTTCTATTTGATAATAATCAACATACTCTGGAAACCAAGTTGGTCCGTGTCATTGTTACAGCTATCTCATTAAAAGAGCTTGTTCTAAGAAGTCACTCAACAGTGGAAAGTTAATTCTTCTAATTCTCCACAGGAAAAGTACAGGAAATACGCTCTGCTGCCTATCACGTTGTTGGATTGTCCAACACAAGAAAAAACGAGGCTACCCCTTTTACTGGTTTATTTGCTTGGTTTATTCAGCCCACCCTTGTTTCTCATTCAGAGATATGAGGTCTTGTTGTTAATTGTTGTAATTTACAGAAACCAGAAGGCAGAGTAATCATCATTTGCTTTCATGTACTAGTAGTTACTGAAGCATAAACTCGAAATCACAATATCACAATAATCAAACTCACGTCAGTGCAATGCTGAGATTAAGTCTGTTTCTAGAGGATGAAAGATGAAAAATCATTTACCAATTTGACTTCGTTTTCCTCATTTGCTACCAAGAGTTTGTATAGTGTGTTTTGGCCGTTCCAATAATAGTAGCAGTTTGCTCCAGTTGTGTTTTGTCAACGTCGTCTGCTCTGAAGGCATAAAACAAAAATATCCACATGTTTTTCTTTAAACTGTGATTCATTCTATTTGTACCTTAAAGGTCACGCTGATGATATTCTCGGAGGGGAAAGATCAACAAGACTTTTCAATGTCATTTTGGAGGTGTGAAACTCACTGTGGGCAGTCTATTATTGTTATATGATGTATTATCAAGTTGTTTCATTTTATTAAAATACATTTTTGCAGGCAGTGTTGTTTTTTTCTCTATTTGATAATAATTAATACACTCTGGAAACCAAGTTGGTCCATGTCATTGTTACAGCTGTTTCTTCAGCTGAGCTCTCTCGTTAAAAGAGCTTTTCCTAAGAAGTCACTCAACAGTGGAAAAGTAATTCTCCACAGAGTAGGAAAAGTACAGGAAATACGCTCTGCTGCCTCTCACTTCATTTCTTCTAATTCCAACAGCGGAAGAAAAGCTCAGTTCTGAAGTACAGATAAGAAGTATTTCTCCTCCATCTCCTCACAGCTTTGAAGTGAAGTTGGAACCAAAAGGTAAGTAATTAAAACTTGCACATCAAAACCATCCAGAACATTATCAGTATCATCTACAGAGCATCAGTGTTATCAGTGAAGTGAGATGTCTGCACAAAGCCCAAAGAATTGTGAAAGACAGCACCTACCTCAGCCTCAGTCTGTTCCCCCCTGCTGCCATCTGGCAAAAGATTCGGAAGGATTTGCTGCTGTACCACAAACCTACTGAGCAGCTCCTTTCCTCAGGCTGTGAGACTCCGCAACTCATCCCCTTTCATACAGGTACCAGTTTCCCTCAATGATAAGTATTTTATGCTATTTTCTAATGCTTACCCTGATGCGAACTTAATGATTTCAATCAAAGCTCCATTCCCTGTTCCTCTTTTTCTTAGGACTCCTTTGACTCACTATGAGGATAAAAGATGATTAATAAGAGTTCTTTGTCCTTGTTTCATTTCAAAACTTGCAGTCTACCAAACGAAAAGATTCTAATCTTTTTGATTTAATAGGTAACTTGGTTAAATAGCCAGAACGAGTCTAAGTTCTCTATCAATGGCTATAGTTCCACAAGAAGACATTTTCAGATTCTCAGAAAGATATGATCTCTTTGGAAGATCATTAATGAAACTAGAAAACCAGGATCAGAATCAGAATCAGTATTCCTTTATTGTCCCACGAACAGGGAAATTTGTTTGCCACAGCAGCAAAAGGAAAGTAGTGTTTTAAAAAACAGTAACAATAGTGAAAACTAAACAATGTAATTAAAAACGTAAGAAATAGAATAGAAATAATAAACTCCTATATACATATGAACATATTTATTGTACAACAATTACAAAAAACAGTGTGGCAGTGTATTTACAAATGAAAATAAATATGGGTACTTATAAAAAATTGTATGCAGATGTATGCTACTGGGAGCAGTGCTGGTTGTAGAGTCTGACAGCAGCAGGAAGGAAGGACCTGTGATACCTCTCCTTCACACATGTAGGGTGAATCAGTCTGTTGCTGAAGGAGCAGCCCAGTGATAGTTTCCTGCAGGGGGCGGGACTCCTGCACCAGCAGTGATGACAGCTTGTCTATCATCCTGCTCTCTCCCACCACCTGCACTGAGTCAAGAGCGCATCCCAGTGTGGAGCTGGCCTTCTTGATAAGTTTATCAAGTCTCCTCCTGTCTGCCGAGATGCTGCTGCTCCAGCAGACTACTCCATAGAAAATGGCTGATACCACCACAGAGTCATAGAAAGAGGTCAGGAGTGCCCTCTGCACCCCAAAGGACCTGAGCTTCCTCAGCAGATGGAGTCTGCTCTGATCTTTCTTGTATGTCACTGCAAAACTGTGCATTTACTGAAGAAAATATGTGGGGTTGCTCCATCTGCTGCCGTAGCCTGCAGTGAGCAATGCGTAGAATAATCTGTCTGTAAAATAGTCTGTAAATGGTGATTTTGTCACAAAAATCTGCGGCCATACAGCTTTGCTACTTTAAACAGTCAAATTGAAATTGTACTCTAACGCCACCTACAGGTTTGAAGACATCACATCTGACAGCAGTGTTGGCAACTGTTATCTAATGGCTAGATTGGTGCAGATTGAATCACAATGCTGTGGCCATTTACATCCTGTAATTTCATGCTGTAATATGCCGTGCACATGGTCACGGAGAACTTGTGTCAAGATTGATTTTCATTAAGGCAACAGAGATACAGAAATATCATGTTTTGTTGTTACTGTTGGGTCCCCGAGGGGTAGATCTGTACACACTCTGTGAAATGTCTGTTTTGCACCATGCAATGCTGCAAGGTGTTGCAATCTCTCTTCCCACATGGTCTATGATCTGCTCATATACTAGCTGCTGTCATGTATGTCTTGTTCTCTTTGTTTTTTCAAAATGTCCATAAACTATTGTAAACAAAAAAAAGAAAAGGAAGACTGAACCAATTATATTAACCCTAAATTATGTTAACTCAACATTTCAGCAGGAACTTACGGCATTTTTAAGTTGAATCAAAAGACCACATGACCATGTTTTTGTGGGTAAATGAAGCAGAGATACAAAGTGCATAGATGAAACAGAATTTCATAAAAATGTGCACTTTTTATTCTAGGCTGAGGTCACATAGAAATGTATCATAATGCTGCTGATAGATTTTTTGTGGGCTCATGTTCGTGTTTTTGTTGTTTTTTAGACGGGTCAAATGGACTGATTTAAACCTTTAACCCTGTTCCACTCTATGTAGCAGCCCTGCTTCACCATCTGTGTGTGTGTGTGTGTGTGTGTGTGTGTGTGTGTGTGTGTGTGTGTGGCAGCATAAGTAATGACAGCTGTAACTTTACCATGCAATGAGTACACTGCGTGCCTCCATTAGTGTGTCATATTCTCTCTCACTGTTAATCTTTGATGGGGCTGTCATGTAAGAAGATAAAAAATGTCAAACCCACTTACCCCATCCCTGCTCAAAGAGCACCACACACACATACACCTTGTTCTCACAAATGCTCACAAAGATTCACTCAAAGTGCGTGACTACTCATTCCTGAAGGCATGGATTGAACAATGCACAGAGGTTGACCGATTAATTGGTTTGGCAAATTAATTGGCACCGATAGGAGCTTTTAAGAGCTATTGTTGTCGGCTGAACTTGGCTCCGATAGTTGCAGATGGCTGCACAGCCTCCACAGGCTGCGGGAGAGTATGTCACCATTTTGCGCAGAGGATACGCCGAGTCATCATCATTTGAGGGCCAATTCTGATCAAAATATCTAAATCCTCTTAATCTCTCTCTCCCTATTAATCTAAACTAAACAAACCGTCACAGATAGGTAACTGCTGCACTTTGCCATTGGCTATGCAGCAGCTATACATAATAAAATCAAATACATTGTATTTATATAGCCCATAATCACAATCACATTGCCTCAATGGGTTTGAGGTTGAGGTAGTGAAAACGACATCCTCTGTCTTTAGATGATGGAACATCAGGAAGAGCCACAGAGGAGAGATCCCTCTTCCAGGACGGACAGATGTGCAATCGATGTCGCATGTACAGAAAGGACAACAAAATCAGTTTACAAGTTACAATGACAGAATGTCTGATACACATTAAACTATATGTACAGTGAGTGGACGCACTGAGGAGGACGAGGCATCGCCAAGTGCTGCCCGAGCCACATGACCTCCTGTCCACCCTGGAGACCTGGAAGAGGGCAGGCCACACAAGATTATTAGTAATAGGCGGAGAGATGAGAGTGAAGAGGTATCACATTTGAAAGATATAAGGAGATAATGAAACAGAGGAGAGCAATGATCCAGCGGAGCCCAGGGTGTCAGTGTGCGAGGCAGCAGGAGCCAGGTGAGGTAAATCCCAGGGGCCCATGGTCAATCAGAAGGGAGCCTGAATGAAAAGAGGAGGAGGAGGAGGAAGATATAGATAGTGAGAGAGTGAAAGCTTGCAGCTTGTGAGGACAGTAAACAAAAACAAAGGTTAGAGAAATGTATGTTGATCAGAATAAATAGATCTCGTCAATGTAAAATCTAATACGGAACTCATTGAGTGAGACTGAGACGACCCACTGAAGAAGCTTGCAATCGAAGTCAAAGAAGTGAGTTTTGACTTTAGATTTAAAGGCGTCAATAGAGCCAGATTGTCTGATGTCAGCTGGAAGGTTGTTCCAGAGGAAAAAGCCCTGCAGCCAGCTGACTTCTTCTTAACCCTGGAAACCGTCAGGAGCCCTGAATTCTGAGAGCATAATGCACAAAATGGGATATAAACACAAAATTGTTGGTCACTGAAATAATTTGAAACTGACAAAGGTAATGATAATTAGAAATTAACTAATGAAAATCTGACATGGCTTTTAAATTGTGGTTCAACAGAATCTCTTTAAAAAAACAAACTAATGTAACTGGCCTGGTCAAACATGATGGTACCTCTGGAAAAGATTGAAAATAATTTGACCACAGGGACACGTTAAACTAAAGCCTGTCCTGTAATTAGCATCACAGGTGTCTTTAAACTTGTAATCAGTCAGTCTGCCTTTTTAAAAGGTGAAAGTAGTCACTGTGCTGTTTGTTATCATGGTGTACCACTTGGAACATAGACCACAGAAAGCTAAGAAGACAGTTGTGTCAGGAGATAAGAAAGACAATTATAGACAAGCATGTTAAAGGTAAAGGCTATAAGACCATCTCCAAACAGCTAGATGTTCCTGTGACTACAGTTGCACATATTATATAGAAGTTTGACCCTATGAGGTCAGGCTGTAATTGGCCGTTTTTGACTACTTTTGATTCTACCTTAATACTTCACCTTAAAAACCTTTTACTCATTCGGTAGCATGTTTTTCAGCACAACTTCAAACGTGTGACCGTAGACTTATTTTTTTATTTTGACACAATGAGTTAACACATTGGACCTAAAAATCATACAAAAAACATCAAATCTGAGTAGGAAAAAAACACGTTTAATGAACCATTTCTATAACTTAGAATGCAAATATAAAAAAGGAGGGTTGCCGGACCGGGCTGTGGCCCCAAGACCAAGAGGGAGATTTACTGACACTGTAGCGGAATCACAATGTCCAAAAGACTGCAACCATCCAGCGCCTAGGGAAGGAAAAGAAGGAAAGAAGAGGAAGAAAAATGTGAAGAAGAAAGAGGTTCAGTGGCGTCAATTTGATGAAGTGAATGAAAATAATAGTTCAATGCATCGCAGATACTGTTGTTGGAGCACAACAGTGTTAGCTTGTTAGCTTACTTCAGACCATAGCAGCATTGTTTATCATCAGTAAATAGCTCAAGTCAACATAAGTTCATGTTAGTCCACCTTAAATTCATCAGGGACATTTGGAAAGTTAACGTTAGGCCTGTTCAGGTGTTATTTAACCTGTTAGCTGTGTTTTCCTGCTTTTATGTCAGTTTAAATGCTGTTAGTTTTCCATCCCTGTGTAGTTAGAGTGTATTACTGTTAATACTCCACCTTAGCTTTCCCAATTCATTCATAGGCCATATGTGTGTGTGTACATATATATATATATATATGTATATATATATATATATATATATATATGTACACACACATTTGTGAAAGAACGGGTCGCTCTCAGGAGCTCAGTGAATTCCACGCTGCCACTGGACTCTAGAGCAGTGGAGACGCATTCTCTGGAGTGACGAATCGCGCTTCTCCATCTGGCAATCTGATGGATGAGTCTGGGTTTGGCGGTTGTCAGGAGAACGGTACTTGTCTGACTGCATTGTGCCAAGTGTAAAGTTTGATGGAGGGAGGATTATGGTGTGGGGTTGTTTTTCAGGAGATGGGCTTGGTCCCTTAGTTCCAGTGAAAGGAACTCTGAATGTTTCACCATACCAAGAAGAGATGTTGGACAATTCCATACTCCCAACTTTGTGGGAACAGTTTGGGGACTTCTGTTCCAACATGACTGTGCACCAGTGCACAAAGCAAGGTCCATAAAGATATGATGAGAGAGCTTGGTGTGGATGAACTTGACTGGCCTGCAAAGAGTCCTGACCTCAACCGATAGAACACCTTTGGGATGAATTAGAGCGGAGACTGAGAGCCAGGCCTTCTCGTCCAACATCAGTGAGTGACCTCACAAATGTGCTTCTGGAAGAATGGTCCAAAAGTCCCATGAACACTCCTAAACCTTGTGGAAAGCCTTCCCAGAAGAGTTGAAGCTGTTATAGCTGCAAAGGGTGGACCGACGTCATATTAAACCCTATGGATTAAGAACGGGATGTCACTTAACTTCATATGCGAGTCAAGGCAAGTGAGCCAATACTTTTGGCAATATAGTGTATGTGGAAATGCCCTGTCTTTTATGGATCCACAGCGCTCTCCGGTGGTGAGACCTGGTAAGATCTGTAGCCAATGTGAAGTCTTTATCTTACTCATTTATGCTTATTACCCGTCAATGATTAAGTATATCTCCTGTTATAATGCTATTAGGCTAGAACTAAAAGGAAAATGTGCAAGCAAGTATTTCTACTGTATAATCAATGGTGTTAAAGTGTTTAACCAGGTACTATTATTTTTGAATGTCAGTGATTTAATGATTCATTTATCCTGCTGGATTCCCACTTATGAAATATTAGTTGGTGTCCTTTGGCTCTGAAATGAGTGTCTTTGAGGTTAGAAGACAGTTGGTTTGGGCTCTGATAGCATTCAGTTATTCTCTTAATATTTAACTGCTTTCACCCTGCCTGCAATTTCACCGACCGCCCACATTTCATTCATAAACTCATAACATTAGTTGTTAGACTCAGCATGTTTCGGTCACCTGTTAATCTTGCGATTTGTTTTAATTGCCATCCCATTTACTTATTTATTTATTTCTCATTTGACTTCGTCCTCTCTCGAGTCCAGTCCCTGTCAGTACAGCGGGAGGCAGCTTTTTTTATCGAGCTGAACTTCCTCATCAACGCATCATTCCACTTGGACTCAAACTTGTGAGTGGTACTTTACCAAAGCAAGCTGGGATCAAAGCAGCCGGTGCGCCAATGAGCTACTGCGCTCTCCAAAACACGCATCCATCTCTCCGTGCACAGCATCGATAACACTGTACAAGAATCTCTTTAACTCAGTGTTTTCGTCTATGTCACTTTGTGGCCGACCAACTGTTTCTTTGACTGCAAATCCGCGGAGGTTCTTGTTAATCGTGCGTCTTCTCTTGCTTGGATCGGGTCGGTCACCGGCACAGCCTCGGTGGCTGGAGGAGCGCAGAGATACACAGAAGTGCTGTTCAAGTGTCATGCAGTGAACAAGTCCATATCCTCGGATTTAAGACTGTCAGGCAGCTCGAAAAGTGACAACAGTTTCATAACAAGGTGCGCAATGAAAAGAAAACTGCGCTGCGTTATGGCACGAAGCAGCCCTGTAGTCTAGAGATTAAATAGTAAGCCGATAAAAACTCATCCATGTATTCGACATAACTTTCTTTTCAGTAAGGCCGTGACAGGCTGTTGCAGTGTAGATTCCCATCAATCAAATAAACTCACACATTGTTTCTTTATATTTTTTATGTTTTGATGATAAAGAATGCAACCTTAGTATTTCTCAACACAAAATTAGCTACTATGATAATGTAAAATAATTATTAAAGTTTTGTTTTGTTTTTTTAAATCGATCTGTGGGGGGGCAGGCCCCCTATGACCCGCCCATAGCGATGGGTGTGACACAGACACGGCACACACTGAGAGGAGACACCTAAAGACATGGCTGGGTATGAAGAATGCGATTTAATGGGCGAAGTGTTTGAGTTTCAACCTTTTCGAGCCCGAGCTTACAGACGAAGAGGTCTAAGAGAGATTTTGATGCTAAAGGAAAGTTGCCCCTAGCACTCCCATTCAAAATTAACTTGCCCAAAAACGAAAATACGGTAAATCTTAAAAGTGCGTCTGTTGTCGTAGTTATGCATTTACCTGAAGGTTTGACTCACATGATTCACAAATAAAGCCGAGGTTGCATTTTGGCGAGAGTATCACTTTAACAATGTAACGCATGTGCACTGTCACTTTTCACCCAGAGAGGATGGGAGAGAGAGAGAGGAGGCCTTAATGTTCAGTTCAACAGTTCTAATAAAGTTATATCAGAGATTGTTCAATTTCGACAGTATTACATTTTAAAAATATATAATAACCCTTAAAATATGAATGACCGCTATATAAGTATGACATACCTGGCCAGCTTTCACCCAAAAAAAAATCACAATGTCTCTAAACAAGTATTTTTTTGGCCTTTTATGGCTTTATTTGATAGGTCAGCTGAAGAGGTGGTAGAAAGGGGGATGAGAGAGAGGAGGAGTGACACGCAGCAAAGGGACCCAGGCCGGGAGTTGAACCCAGGTCCGCTGCAAGAAGCCTCGGTACATGGGACGCCCGCTCTACCAACTGAGCTCAACGTGTTTTGGTCTGATGAGTCCAAATTTGAGATCTTTGGTCCCACCCGCCGTCTCTTTGTGCGACGCAGAAAAGGTGAACGGATGGTCTCTACATGCATGGTTCCCACCATGAAGCATGGAGGAGGAGGTGTGATGATGTGGGGCACACTGAACCAGCATCTGATCCACTGCAGTGTTCAATAAAGCCCTGGCTTGAATAAAATTGGAGGTCTTTCTTTTAAAATGTAATTTTTTACCTGATAGATTACCAATCAACATAGCAAAATGTCATCAGCAAACCCCTCTAACATGGAAGCTGTGGCTTTTGTCCACAATTTCCCACCCCACAAAACTTTCCTCTGGAGTAATAGCAATATTCTTATAAGAAACAAATCCTTATTCTTGCTAAAATGGTTTGAAAGACTTTTTGATAATGCTGGTAATGTGTTGTCCCTTTGAACATGTATGTCTGTATACAGTTTTCCTGCTCCCTCCAGAGAATGTATATCTGTAACTCGTGCTATCTCAATAATGTTAATTCAACTTATAAAAAGCCACTTGAGTTACAGTGAATATAAAACAAGTCAACCTGTACTGATGCTTCGTGGACTTGAACTAACAGATAGAAAGTGTAATAATAAACATATTCACCAGTGTTTTTAAAGAATGAATAGAGTTGTGCCTGGAGGCAAGTTTTACTGGAGGTCCCACATAGAGGACATAAACTGGAGAAGAGCTCGGCTTCTACCCCACAAATGTTGCATATCTAACAAGGCAAATAAAATACATTTCAAATGACTGCATAATATATTCCCAGTTAGTAGTATTATTGCTAAGTTTATAGATGTTGATGATTCCTGCACTTTTTGTAATCAAAATCACCACCAAAATGTGCTCCTTTTCACCTGGAACTGAGCTCTTTGTTTAAATCTCTGATTCTGTCATTATGAGTCATTATGAAACGCTTTACCCCGAAGCCCCTGTTTGTTTATTTATTTTATTTTTTTCTTTTACTTTTTTAAAAATTATTATTTATTTATTAATTATTTGTATTCATTGTTTTTTATTTGTACTCTGTCATTGATTTATGTATTATGTATGTCACCAATGTGCTACCTTGTAGTTTTGTATATGAGAGAGAGAGAGAGAGAGAGAGAGAGAGAGAGAGAGAGAGAGAGAGAGAGAGTTTAGAGTTTAGATTCTAAGAAAAAAAATCATTAATGTATGTATTTAATTTCTTTGTTTTGGTATTTATCATTTACTTTTATAATGTGATATACTTGAAACGCTGAGGCTGACTCACACACTCCGGTACAGTAGGTGGCGGCATGCAGTCGTATACGTTGGTTTGAGCCACCATTAAACTACAGAAGAAGAAGAAGAAGAAGAAGAAGAAGAAGCAGCAGCAGCTCTTTCTGACAGACGTGATCATATATGTGCAGGAGAGGGTGCACGAGACCGCGACATAGTTAAGATAAGGTCAAGCTGAGAATTACGTCAACGTTACCTTCACATACCGAGTCAATAAGTTCTACGCAGGTCTCTGTTTAAATGACTTCTGTTCCGCCAAAGAGGTTCTACAAGGAGCTGCCGGTGTGGATAGTAGAGGACCACCATGATGTAAGCCTTTCTTCTATGTGCTGTGTTATAGCTGTGATGTACAACCCAGCATTGGGTCTGGAGGCTTCCAGTTACTGTACGTGCAAACACTGAGTATGAGTCGCCTAGCCTTCACTAGCCTAGCTATGAAGGATTTTAGTGATTTTTGTTTTGTCTGTTTAATCGTCAGAGTGGCATTTTTTTTTCACAGCGATACATTTAATGTTCATGTCAGAGCCTGTCAGTCGCCTTTCAGCCAATCACGAGCCTCTTCTCTCATTTAATATAAGTTGTGTCTGGCCCCTTCAATCTATTCTCACTTTTACACCGTGTGCTACAGGACTTGTACAAACAAGTACTGTTTTCTTTCTGACCTGTCCAGTAGACCTGAAAGCTACAAGTACATTGTTTTTTTAGTTTGCAATTTTGCCATTTGTGAGTCACAAACTCAGGAAACAGAGATGGTATCATCCAGATCATTACAACTACCTGGAATGATCAAAAGTGGTCACATAAGTAGGGTTCAGATTGTACCTGTACTTCCAGATTTGTCTTGCATCTGATGGGATTGTTAAACTGATAAAACAGACTGAACCTCCAGTCATCTGCGCCCACATTGATCACCTGCCACCAAACTGTCCACTTCTGCTTTGGTGAATTTCAATATCTCGGATTGTTAAATGTGTTACATTCTGTATCAGCTGTGCTAATAGTGTAGCAATTAGCTACTGCTGCTTACCCAAACATCTTAATTGTGGATGTTGTGTGTGTATCATTACTACAGATTCTGTACAATCTAATTTCATGTCTGTCTGATGTGTTATATAACTGTAAAATGCAATTTGTGCTCTTTCTGATGAAAGTGTTGGTGATTGTTTTGTTAAGTGTCTTTTAATTGTATATAATCTGTCATGTCTAATGTTTGTTTTATATTTCATGAGTGAAAGGGCTTCATATTGCTTGTTTGACTGTGTCTTCCCAGGTGGTGTGTCATATCTATCGTGCCATTGCATCAAAACACCTCCCGCTTGAGAACATAAAAATGGTGCATTTAGACTCCCATCCTGATCTGCTCATCCCCGTCAACATGTCTGCCGACACCGTCTTTGACAAGGAGAAACTCTTCAGGTACGTTTGGCTTTGTAACAGTACTGTGTGTTGCCACGCAGACCGACTTATTCTGAGCTTTCCCTTCAGTCTCAGGACAGCCACATCATGCAGCTGTGGCTTTTATTAGTTCAGGCAGAGCCTGTCACTACGATGTCACTTATCTGTTGGAGTAACTGTTGCACAAAGGTAACATGAATTAAGCAGGCTATCTGTAGGGTTGGTTCACCCAACTTTTCCTTTACAAACTGCTGACAGCATGTTCTGTGAACTTTTTAATGGCCTCTACAAAAATATAAACTCAGGGTGGTAATAACAGGTTACCTCATGATACAATACGCTATATGGCCCCTGTACAACTATATCACGATACAGCGATTCTGCTGTAATTGATATATTGCAAGACAATCCTATGAAGACGAATCAATATATCTGTATAAGTGAACAAAACAAAATGTCTGTCAAAATGTTAAGCGCAGGATTTCTCTTTGGTGTCAGTATCACAGGATTTGATGAAACACTTAACAAAAAGTGCATGAAGTCTTCGTATAGGGCCTCTTTTACAAACACACTGACTGTAACTTGTTATTGTCCACATGTGCCATCACATAAACTGGCAAAAGTCCAAACCGTGAGAAAACAGCCCAGTTGTGCAGCAAAACAAGTTTTTCATAGAGCAACTATGAAAACAAATCAGTGTTAAAAAAAATACACCTACCTTTATAAAGATATATATCTATGTGTAGCTGGACATATTTCACTGCTTATCAACTCGTGTTATATAAACCTGGAACATTTAAGAGTTTATCAGCTTGCTTAATATAAATCTGAGATAATTTCTTTTTTTTTTTTTTTAAGTAACTTGTCTTATGTAGCTAAACATGAGCACATTTCAATTAAACCACAAACATGCATGTTCTTCTTCAGGAACAACAACTGAAGAACATGCTCAGAGGTGACAAACTTCTTTGAGCGGTAATTAGCACCGGTATGAGTCTCCTGCTTCCCCCGTGTTCGTAGCACCTAGAAGTGCATTTCCCACTTGGTATCAATAAAATGTGAGGAAGTGAAATCCATCCATCATGGGTGAGTGCAATTCTCTCTGCAGACTGGAGTGCATCGTCCATCTTTCCTTTCACCATAAAGAGCTAGAACGAATTTTTTGGTGTGATGAATGTTGGGAATCGATATTGATTATTGATTATTAATTAAAATAACATTATTAATTAATAAAATTATTAAAGTTAATTAATGAAACTTGGATAATTATGAGTCATTAATGAACACGGGGCACCACCCTGAAATCAGGGATCAGTAATCAAATGATATGCCTTTAGTCTCAAAGCCTGAAATTAATCGAATTGTTAATATTATGAAAATATCAATAATTAGACAAGAGGGAAGAAGTATATCCGAGCACATCTCAAACAACTGTTGAGATTATAAAATTGTGCAAAATAATCACAGATGCTGCTCAGTTAAAATCAACAGTCTCGTCTCTGACGAGATTTCTTATCTCGTCAGAGACGGGACTGTTGATTGTCTTTGACGAGATAAGAAATCTCGTCAGAGAGACTACGGCGGCGGTTACTTCATCTTTGGTTTCATGTGCAGTTTGATTGCACGAGAGCTGAATTTACAGGGATAATACCCACCGTTCCCAAAAAGCTAAGCGTGCTGCCAAGAAGAGTCTGCCTCTTAAGTCAATAAAGGGGATATACTAGACACACGTGTTATATGTTATAGCGGTGTTATTAATTATAAGTTCCAAACAGGTGTGTGTGTGTGTGTGTGTGTGTATGTGTGTGTGTATGTGTGTGTGTGTGTGTGTGTGCGTGTGTGACTGAGTGAGTGACTGAGTGAGTGAGTGAGTGAGTGAAAGGAAAAAAACTAACCGGGCGCTTAGCAGGCAACAAAGACCACATGTGGTACACAGCGGTCGTCTCTCCCTCAAGCAGTTGCCAGCAGGCGAATTGAGGTTCGTTTATCGTCCGCTGATTGAGCCGGAATACGACGTATTGTTATCACACACAGCGGCAAGACTACACAAGCTATTCACTGAGTGAATTAGCCTGAATGAGCTCCTAGTGAGCATAATAACACAGTGAGCACACAGTACTGTAAACCATGAACAGGACTTGGCGGTCCTTTCACAACAAGAGTAAGCACACCAAAGAAAAACACGCTTTATCATCTGTCTCTGCCCAAACAAAAGCCTCTTACTTGGGCCACTCGTTGCAGCTAGCGTGTGTCCCGTCTGACTCGAAACTCCAACTGGTTTGGGAGCGAGTGCGGGGTCAACTTTAGCGTCCTAAAAGCTGACTAAGGCAGGCAGCGATCATGCTGCGAAGTCGACCTGATGGGACCGGACCTCGGGGATTTCGTCTCCTTCTGAAGATTATCTCTTCCTTCTGCAGGCAGTGAGGAAACGACTGGGCTGTGCAGCGTTCCTCTATGGATCCAAAACAATAATGACGAATATTCGAATATAACAAAAGTAAAACAAAAGCTGTCTCTGTCTCGTCCAGCAAGGAAGGAACTGAAGCTTAGCTAGGTTTTTGATTTCGCCCAGAGGCCTTCTCTTTGTTTGAGACATGAGGAGGCACAAGGCCCAACATGGCTTTTGCTTGGTATTTCATAGGCAGAACTTGGAAGTGCAGAAGTGCAGCGCCCGGACAGTTGATGCCGTGTCCAAGACACAAGATGGCTGAGAGCAAAATCACTAAACTAAACAAAAACATTTTGGAAACACACCAAACAGGAGAAACCATATTATAAGTTTTCACCCAGAGGAGGAAGAAAAGCACATGGTTGTAGTAGCTGCCAACCAGAGCACCATATAACAAGCAAGATCAAAGCTTTCACCCAATTCGGAAAGAGCAAAGCGAAATCACAAACTCTATTGCCAATTTTTATTGCCAAGGACTTGCCAAGTACATAAAAATAAAAATAAAAAGTTACAAGAGAGTTTGTGATTCGCTTTGCCCTTTCCGAATTGGGTAAAAGCTTTAATATCGCTTGCTGTATGGTCATTGAAAACCAGGGCCCTTGCGCAACATTTTGACTTTCCTTTTTGTAGTTGTTTAACTGCTTAAGATCTATTTGTGACAATTGTTTTTGATTGTATTATACAGCGAACGGTTGTGTTTGTTGTTTGGTCTGGGGGATTCTATGCTCAGGATTTTGTTTATAGTGAGAAGTCTTGGACTCTTATTTGTTTAATAAGGGGAGCTTTTTATGTTGTTATTTACTCAGAGTCACCAACATTAATTTGTATGAAAGCTGCTGGTACATAATTCTACATTTTTGAATGAAAGCTGTTTGTGATTTTAGTACAGCAAAATGTGTTTTGTTTTTTTTTGTCTGAAGAATTATATTGCTCATTGCACGTAACAGGTGATGTTGGTTAGAAGTCTATTTTTTATGTCAGAGATTCAGAATATGCTGAAGCTGTATTCATTTTCCACATGTATGTAGCTACAGGCACACCTTTCTTTTCCTGTTGGTTCTTTGCAAAGCTGGGATGTTTGCTGACAAATGTAATCTTCCAATTGATTTGCCATATCTCTTTATTTTGTTTTATTATTAATAGATATTGGAAATAAATTCAGTATGGATCACTGCAACTACTACTTTGCTTTAGTAGTCACACAGTGAAGAAATAAAGAAATCCAGTTTAGAAAAAAAGATGCATCAAGATGTTTCAATAATCTTTTTATTATCACGTCACAGCCCTCTGAATCGTAATCGTGAGGTGCCTAGAGATTCAAACCTCTAATGGTTAGTACTGATTAATGATGAATCTGATTTCAGGTCAGGTTGCCCAGTTCTGATAACAGATACAGACATGTAAAACCTGTACAAATAAAATCACAACAATCTGCATAGATAACGTTACTAGATGCTGGATGCTGCCATTGATTGGGCACCGATTGTTATTGGCCGATATGTGTTGTAAAAAGTTTGATTGGCGGGCCCTATCAGAAGAGCTGATCAGATTAACAAGACAGTTTGTCTATGTGCCACTTAAATACCACACATAGCGCAGAACACTGCTGCACGCCTGCTGCTAACTGCTCGGATTTTCAGTGCCCTGTATTTCTCTAGCTCCTTCCAGCTAGCCATTTGTGAGTGACTGGATAGATGGACCAGTCCCACAGACCAGATCCCATAATGTTTGGTCACGTGCTGACAGGCCAGCCAGTGATTATAACTACCACTGACACAGTGCTGTGGAAAGACATCAATTTATCATTTGGCATTGTCTGTTCATATTTTCTGTCACTGTGTTGGTTCAGGCCTTGTACCACTAGAGCAGACAGCTAATGGAGCTTACAGCTGACTGAGCTAACAGCTTACAGCTGAGCTAAACTCAGCAGAACTGTTCAGAGGAACAAGAAGTGTTAAAAAGTGAACTGCAGCTAAAGAGTTCACACCAAACAAATGCGTTGAAGCACTTTAGCTGAGTACTGTGTTGTCAGTGAAAGTACTTTGGATCACTTGGCATCTGTGAACATTTTTTCAATCTGAAGTAACCAGGTAGAAGCAGTGACCAGGTAGTGGAGTAGTGCTTCAGGGAACAAAGATTGAGATGACTGAGACACAGAATCTTTCCCAAATTCTGTAATTTATTTACTTTTTCTGAATTCTGTATTTTACAGTTTATTTTGTATTTTGTTTCAGTGAGTTGAGTATAGAAAACTGGATCATCCCCATGGTGTATGCTGGCCATGTGTCCTATGTGGCATGGCTGCATCCATACTGGGCCCAGCAGATCAGAGAGGGAGAGCACAGGATGGCTGTAGGAAGAGACTCGTCCACCACCACCATCAGGTAGCATATACACTAAAACTTACTTTTTTAAGTCCTCTTTTGCTTTATAAAGTGTTTGTTTCACTGTTGGTACACAATACCTTCTGGCTGCCCGATGCATTCAACACATACACAAAAAAATGTTGTAACAGTCAAGGTTACCACAAATGTGCCCATTCAAAATTATTCTAGAATTGTAAGAAAGGGAGATTCATTGCAAACAGCTTTTAAAAATATAATCGATAATAGAGAAACATATAATGTTGGATCCTGTATATTCAATATGCAAAAATACATGATAGTTTTATGAAAGCGGTTGTAAATATACATCATAGTATAAAGTAATATTTAGAAAATAAATCACAGTGTATTCCTCTGTATGAGAGTTTTCTATTTTTACTTAAATGTTGAAAACATCTAAAAACAAAACTTTATTTTTCTCTCATTGGGCTCCCTCTCTATAAAATGTGTCCATTGTCCATGTCCTAGTGAAACGTGTGTAAATGTGGGGTTAGATCATCATCTCCTAACATCTCAGTTTAATTGTAAATGCCATAATTTATTTTTTAAACAATTCCCAATTCCTCCCAAATGTATTGTAAGACATGGGAACATTTCCAGTTCATATATTGACTGATTACTGACTAATAATGTTTTTTTGTAACTTTGTTAAATTCCTTATTTCATAATAATGAGCTATTGAATGATCTTCATTTATTTTGAGTAGGATTGTTTTATCGTCAGTTATTTATGTCAAAATAACTTTGAACAGACACATAATAACCTTCTTGTGTGTAGAACCAATATGTTAGCCAGTGCTTCCAAACGGGAATTTTCCTTTTATTAGACTTCTTCTCAGGACTGTTTGGACCCGTCCACATTGGGCTTGGTTGACATCTCCCTCATTCTGCTGGTAGTTGCAGGGTTGTCTTATTATCATTCTTGTAGGTACATACAGTATGAGTTTTCAGCATGTACCTCCGGCACAACAAGCCAGAGGAATGGAAAATGCCTGAGATGAAGTGCAGCCTTTAAGTATGCAACAGATTTTTTCCCTGTTTGTCCTTATTGGTTCATCATGAACTCCATTTCTCTTTATCTCTATGTGGTTCTCTGCAGGCTGACCAGTACAGACAACTACTTTCTCAGTGATGGTCTGTACGTTTCTGAGGATCAGCTTGAGAACAGTAAACTTCTCAGACTGGATGTGGTCAAGGTCAATCCTGTCAAAGCAAGTCACGGGTCAGCTTCAGGTGTGTACTTTAGCTACTGAGGGCGGGTAGACAGCAGTCATGGAGATGTCTATCAACTACCCCCCAGAACAATCACCACCTTAATGTGGTGAAAGAGAAATGTGGTCAGATGCCAGCCTGTGCTAAATAGAATGGGCTGTCTTGGTTGACACAATTCTTTCGTGGAGGTCGGTGACGGTACCTTTGGAGTGGCATAGTGGGATGGTGGTTACCATCTTTGTGAAGGAGAGTTGGGGGGGACCATTTGTGATGACTCTGCCAGTGTTGTCCTCCATGCCTGGTCCCGTGATATTCATGGCCAGGATCTCAAGGCGCAGTCGTTGTGAGGAGAGTGTCCAGTTTGGGAACCGCTGAATTTCATCTCTGCTCTTTGCAGATATACTGGCTTCTTCCGCCCGTGAACTCCAGCAGGCACTGGGGCGAGTGTAAGCTCATGCCCCGAGCAAAGGCGTTAACATATCTTTTTTTGTTCACGAACGATGGCAAAATATATTATTATATATGGACAGGTGGTTTGGCGCAGCGACAGCAGATGCCTACATGCCTCCCTTTAGAGGTTTTATTGGCTCAGCCAACTAGTAAAGACCCTGTGGCAGACCCAGAAACCACTGGAGGGATTATATAATATATCTCATCTGACCTGGGTTTGCCTCAGAATCTCCCAGGAGGAGTTAGAAAACGTTGCTTGAGAGAAGGATTACTGGAATACCCTATTGAGCCAGCTGCAACTGCAACCGGTGGATAAGTGTAAGACACTGGATGGAAAGTCAACTAATTTCTGCTTCTTGGAGCCATGACAAAAGCCATTCTGAATAGCCCACCCATATTTGTCCACATTCTTCACAACATCTATCAAAATGAAATAAAAAATCTAATTGGCAGCAGCTTTTTAAAAAGTGTTTCAAGGTTGAAAGCATTTTCTTTGTTTTGCAGTCAGGCTTCCATCAGGTGTATCTAATTTTAATTACAGTTCAGCCTGCTGCTGACTGTTCACTCATGCCAGCACTCAAGTGATTGATTCCTTGCTCAGTGCCAGATCAACATGACAGAGTCATTTGGACCAGAGCTGTAAAATTTGAAAGTGCCTTGCTTTTAAGGTTTTGAGTATACAAAATAATCACACCTCCATTTAGAACTTATAAAGCCTTGAACACGTTACAATGGAGCAGTGCAATAGTCATCAGTAACAAACAAGACCGGCTGATAACCGCTTTCAAGCCAATAAACACACACTGCAGCGTTCAACATATCAAACAAGCTCTGTTATGAAGAAAATAACTCGGCTCAAAAACTCTGCTTCTGCTCAGCGTCTCCACAGCGTCAACAGTGTTAAATGTTGATAAGACAGCAAAGCACACCCCCTTATAGTTATCCGCATACACACATGCTTGCTTTCAAATGAATTAGTGATGTTAACTTTTGAAAAAAGATAAACCAATCATAAGTCTTAGGACAGTATCTGTCACAAAGAACACTAGGAGTGTCTTTACTTTTATTGAATAAAATCTTGGGATATTATTTTCAAAACTTGTGAGCTGTTGACTGTTGCTTATTTAATTATTGATATTTGACGTTATCAAGAGAAATTTTGAAAAACAAAGTTTTCAGAGGCTTAAAGGTCCCATATCATGAAAAACATGTGGTCTCTGGTCTCTACATATATAAGCTGGTCCTCCCTGAGATTGCCAACTCCCAGAATGAGGAAAACAAGTGATTCCTGCATGGTCTCTGCAGCCCACCCACTGGTAAAACAGCGCTCCTACAGGCTGTTCAGATTCTGCTCCTTTCGTTACATAATGAAAGGAGTCATTATCATAGGCCGGCCTCCTCTGCACGGTGATAGGAGATATCTGAGAGGGGGGCGTTCATCCCAGAGGTGAAGTTCGGTGTGTCCAGCAGTGAGACAGCAGCGAGACAGCAGCGTATCGCAATGTCGTCGCTCAAAGCTGGACACGTAAGTAGCTCTGTTGTTGGTTGTATAAATCAACATCAGTGCCTTTATTCTGTCCCAGCGACAGAACAACAGAAGAGACAGTGGTTGCGTTTCATTTTTTAACGACAACGTGTCGGCTGTGGTTCGTGTTAGCTTGTATGTGTGTGCTAGCCACTTCACATCGGACTGCTTCAGTAATGAGGGTCAGTACAAAGCTAGCTTTGCCTCGACACTGACACAAACACAGCTTTCGCTAGCTGTTAGCCATTAGCTACATGGCAGTAACTGTAACAACACATACGAACAAACTAACATTATTCAGGCACACTAACCATTCTGAAACATCCTGCTGCAGCCACAGAGTCTGTACTTCTTCTCCTTCTGGGTCCCATTTTGGGTCAAACTGGTTCGGGTGAACAAAAAATCTCCGCGAGCCATAGTGATACATCCACCATAAACATTAGTGCATGCTTCCATTAGCATAAGGGGAATCCTCTCCGTGAGAGTGACAGCAGGCAGGGCTCTCCAAGTAGGCGTTGACAGAAGGAGCTCATAAGCATTTAAAGGTGCAGGCACAGAAACAGACTGCTCTGAATAGAGCTCTGTAGAGCGACTTTTATACAGCTGGAATTCAGGACCATGGATGGGTTTGGGGCAATGCATATCGAATACAGAGTTTTTGGACTTCTGACAGCTGTGTGAAATTGATGAAAAACAATATAATATGGGACCTTTAAAGGGTTTTCTACTTAAAATATACTCTATTATGCAATGTGACCAGTCACTGATCAAAACATTTTTAGTTGGAGCCTTGTCCCATTGGTTTAGGTTTGGGGATTAGTAATTAGTAGTCGTTAGTGCTGGGCGGTATGACCAAAAATGTATATGACAGTATTTTAAAAAATTCCTACAATTTCATGGTATATGACGGTATTTTTATTTTCATGCATAATCAGGTGCCCTTTTAGATTGAAAAGGCAGCACATTTGCTGCAAGGTAAAGGCAAATCTGTCTATCGTAAGGGGGGTGTAATTTTCCTCTCTCAACCAGTTTCTCATCCCTTCTTCCCAAAAAGCGCCACTGAGACGTTAGGCATAAACATGTGACATGACGTGAAGCACGAAGTTGGGCGTGAACAGTGACATACAACATATGCATCGGAAGAAATGTGGTGACACATGATAGATTTATTTAATTATAGACCCGTGGCCCATATCGCCTCCTCAGTCAAACACACGCCGATGTTAAATTATAGCTATTAAAGGAAGCATGCAGCAGAGCGCCACGCCCCCTCCATTAACTGCCTCAAGCAACAGATAGCTAACAGGAAGCAGGTCGAATTTGTCTTCAAAATAAGAGCTTTACATTGCACCCCATTGAAGTTTAGAACTGGGTTCTTAGCGGGGGGCTTTTAATTTGAAAGTAACGACCGTAAGTAGCTTGCTGCTACAACAACAAGCTGACAGCTACAGAGACCGAGGAGACACTAGCATCTCCCGGATCTCAGTGGCTTTCCAGTTGCTCATGTAGATAGAAATAGATACATAGAAATATTAGCTCCATCCACAGCACCATGGATTAATTAATATTTTGCTATTGGTCATTTTGGTCATCCTCTGTCACCCTCCCTCAAATAGTCTACTGAATGTAATTCAGTGCAAAAGGGCAGATTAATCTTTAAAAAAAAGTATTTATGTTGGACTGCATTATAAAGTCTCGGTAGTTTATTATTTTCCATTTTTGTGTTGTTTTTCTTTATCAGGTAACTAATAGAATGTATTTCCATCGTTTCCTATTCCATGTTGGATATACTCTGTACTTAGTTCAGTAATGGACTAACCTCAATCTGACACTGTTATGCTGTTCTGTGTGACATTTCAGATAAGAAAACAGAAGAGGACACAGAGAGATGGTTTGTCAAGAGAGCACGCACAGAGGATGATAAAGGTGGACAAGCCAGCTGCTCTGAGTCCTTCTCAAGATGTACAGACACACTGCATCCAGCAGAGAGCAGCAGTGGGACAAACTTGGGGAATGATGATAACGATGGTGATGATGACGGATCCACGAGTTATGTTGTTAAGAGAATATCTACATTTCTTAGTGAGACGGAGCCGTATATCTTGGACATTGATTTGGATTTCTTTACATGTAAGAATCCCTTCAAGGAGTTATATACACAGGTATGTCCCACTGACACACCTCCACCTCACTCTGTGTGCGTGAGTGCGCGCACGTGTGTGTGTGTGTGTGATTATTGTGCAAAAAATTGCAATAATTATGTAAAAAGTTATTTACTTTAAATGGAGCCAACTGATTATTTTTTTGTACATATATTCTTGATTAAATCACACTCATCAGTGGAAGATTTTGACTTAATAAAAAACAGGAAATCACCATGAGTCAAGATATGTCAAGATGGTCTGACTCAACAGGAAATGCATCATATCCAGAAAGTAACGAATCCATGGGGCTTCTAAAGGAAAATGACTGTATTGAAATAGAAACACAATAGTTGTTGTTAAAAAACATTAGAAAACAGACTAGAGACTGGAAGCTTATAAACTATAACCTTCAAAGAGATTGACAGGTCGACAAGACATTATTCATGATTTCTGGTGCTGGACCCCGGTGGTAGGGTAGGTCAGGCATTACCACCCCTTAAGACGCTAATGTGAAGTGGTGAAGCTCGGAGTCCTGTGCTGTGTCTGGCAGATTAATGTAATCTAACCGTGGTAGACACAGAAGTAAACTAGGCCTTTTTTTTTCAGTCATGAGCTGTTGAAAACATAAGCAGGTCATCAACTACATACCTGCCAGTTATATCTTCTGGAAATTACTGCTTGGGGCTTTAAACATATAAAACATGAATAGTGTATAATAATGATAATACTGATATGTGTAATAATATGAATAGTGATGCTTTAGACTTTAACCTCCAACTTCATATTGTTATACTGTTGGAAAATACAATAGTGTAATTTAAAGTAAAAGTGTGTGTATATAAATAAATATAGGATACAACACAGTGGTAAAATGGATTCACTAGAAATGTAGTATTTGCCGAGGAGATGGCGCTGTAGGTCCTGCATTACAGTTTCTCTAACTTCAAACAGAACAACAATAATTATAACCTGAAGAAAGATGAATGTGCTTTTGCATTTAAAACGGTGTGCCTCTACATAAAGATCCCTCTGTAGTTTAAATGCAACATAGAAGTAAAACATGTTTCATCGAAGTGACCTCAGCTCCATGTTGTCTTTGTGTCAAGGAAGAGTTCACCATCCTTCAGGAGCTCTACAACTTCCAAGGACCCGGCCCTGATGCTGACAAGGTCAGACATTGTTTTTTTTGTTGTTTAAACAAAGACTACAACCCTCTTTTTTACCCTTTTTTTCCCATACAAGTACAGAGTAAGGACCCATTCGTGGTTGAACACATGTGCAAACGATGTATATGTGAGAACTTTATTCTATTATAACACACAGGCCTGCATAATGGCATGTAATTCTGTAACTCATGCATATATATGCGTAGACACCCACAGCTTTGGTTCTGGTGTCCATTTCTAGCCCCTGACCTGAAAATCTCCTCCTCCAAAGATGCTGTGATAGTGGTTTTAAATAATTCCATATACTGTAAATGTAAGTGTAATCCTCTGAAGGAAAAACTCCACATGCATTTTACCTAAACCATCCATAGTTCCTCTTACCTTTAACCTTTTAGAGCTGTGGTAGGTTTTTATTGTAAATGGACATGTTTTGATAACTAACTATGGTGTCTGTGTGTCTGGTCTTTGTCATTGATTGATTGTGTGTGAGTGTCCAGGAGGAGCTTGATGCGTGTGTGGATCGTCGTGTACATCAGCTGGAAGACCTGGAAGCAGCATTTGCTGACCTGCTAGAGGATGATGGGGAAGAGACAGTTACACGCTGGGCGAGAAACCCTGGGTAATGTTTCTCTTCAACAGTTCAGAGAGCTAAACAACACGCCACCTTAACATTGAAGTTAGTGCCACTGTAACAGGGGAACGTTACTTTTCATTGGGTCTAGTACTCAACCTACAATATGGTGTGTTGTTTTTTGAGCAACGCATGTCAGCAGTTTCTATCAATACTGTTTAATGTCTTTACACTTCAACTAAACAATGCAGTGCATTGTAGAGATGCAGGTGACGGGATGATTATGGAGTGAAATTGATGCTTAGTCTACTTACTCTATATTAAGCAGTAAACTAAAACTAACTTAATTGTGATCATTTAGCCTCATCACTGACAGATAAAGTCTCGTACTTATAGAACCTAATTGTTCAGTCGATAAAGTGTACAGTCATGCGTTGCCTCTCTTTTAGTAAAAATGCTATGCCATTGCTCTCTGTCTATGACTGTAAATTTGTAATTTTTTAAGGAACAGTAAGAGCTCAGTGTCTTCCCTTTTTCCTTTGTGTTTTCAGCATGGCTTCCTTAACCCAACTGGTTTCCAGTCTGAGGTCGAGAAACCTGTGCCCTGACTATGAAATGGTAAGGATGTTACTGGACCTGTGCACTGTAACTGTACCTACCACATCTGTACAGAGAGGGAATAGGGCGACAGTTTTGTTCTGCCTCTGATCCACCAGTGGAGGTAGTAACAGAGCCTCAACAGGGTTGAGACGATGTCTGTGTTTTACCCCCAGAATCAACCAAGACATCACGGCAACATTGCATTCTATACAAAGCTCATGTTTCCACCGGCTGCGCCACCATATGTTTCAGCAGCATCCCAGAAGCGGCTGTCCGCTCTGCTCCACGGAGAATACGTGCCGTGTCTCGTTTCCAGTGAGAGGACTTTAGCACAGAGCGAAAGTCAGGAATGGCATGGTGCATCCAGTCCATTTTCAAATTAAACACCCAGTGCTGACTGGGAACCTAAAGCACATTGAAGGTGGAAATATTGACATTAAACACAGTTAAAACAAACAAATAATAAACTATGTAACCTACTCAACCATAGTAGAAGCACAAAAGGCCACAAAGAAGTAATGAAATAAGCGAAGTCGGAGCCAACAAAATCAAGCAGGCATGACACTCCACTTCTGAAGACCTCCTCGTGGGATATGAAGTCACATGGCCAGGTAACAGAGACGTGGAATCAATGGGTAAGGGTTAGCCGTCAGCACGTGTTCTGATGCTGATCACAATCAGACATCTTAACATATCCTTCAGTTATCGAATAAAAGAGAAATGTCCCACAGAGCAATTTTACAAGACCAAACAACAGTAATGTAGTAGCAGGTAGTGTCTTCAACAACTTCTTTGAGAAAAAACATATATAAAAAGTCACTGTCATCGTGTTTGTCTTAACAATTAGCAATGACACACTGGAATAGCTGTATGTTCACACTGCTTGGTTTAGTGTGAACATAGAAAAGGCCGGCCTTAGTTGCAGTGATGCGGTTTATGTAAGATTAGTAACTGTAACGACGGTATGATATGGATGATATGACAATGGTAAAATAGAGTAGACTTTTTTTTTTTGTGTCGTACAACCAGACCATAGAGCCGCTTCTTTCCTCAGGCTGTGAGTCCCCTCAATATATCCTCAGCCTACCGCTAAATGTGATTTTAATTTAATCACCTATCTGACCTGGTGACAGGCATAAAGATCAACGATAATAATCATATCAAAACAGCCAATCTTTGTGCTGAAGGTCATGTTTGCTCATGTGGGGCATATAGGGGCAATAGTATTAAATGGAGACTTATTCTTTAAAGTTAAAAGTTTCTTGTACTAGTGCAGTAATTATTGACATGGATGATTTTGGTATGATGGAGGTTTTTATTTCTGTCTGTTTACATAGCTGTCATTTTATTCATGTGGATGTGTGCCTGACCAAGACTTTAAGGGTTGCAACATCAGAATGCGTACGGTCCCTGTACGACCGGAGCAGGAGCTTGGTTCGCATCGCCGGCAGTAAGTCAAACCTGTTCCCAGTGCATGTTGGACTCCGGCAGGGCTGCCCTTTGTCACCGGTTCTGTTCATTATTTTTATGGACAGAATTTCTAGGCGCAGCCTCGGGCCGGAGGGGAGCTGGTTCGGGAGCCACTGGATCTCATCTCTGCTTTTCGCGGATGATGTGGTCTTGTTGGCTCCTTCGAGCCAGGACCTCCAGCATGTCCTGGGGCGGTTCGCAGCCGAGTGTGAAGCGGCTGGGATGAGAATCAGCACCTCCAAATCCGAGGCCATGGTTCTCGACCGGAAAAAGGTGGCTTGCTCCCTCCAGGTGGGAGGAGAGTTCCTGCCTCAAGTGGAGGAGTTCAAGTATCTTGGGGTCTTATTCACGAGTGAGGGAAGGATGGAGCGTGAGATTGACAGGCGGATCGGTGCAGCGGCCGCAGTAATGCAGTCGTTGTATCGGTCTGTCAAGGTGAAGAGAGAGCTGAGCTGAAAGGCGAAACTGTCGATTTACCAGTCAATCTACGTTCCGACCCTCACCTATGGCCATGAACTTTGGGTCATGACCGAAAGAATAAGATCCCGGATACAAGCGGCCGAAATAAGTTTCCTCCGCAGGGTGGCAGGGCGCTCCCTTAGAGATAGGGTGAAGAGCTCTGTCACCTGGGAGGAGCTCGGAGTAGAGCCGCTGCTCCTCCACATCGAGAGGAGCCAGCTGAGGCGGCTCGGGCATCTGTTTCGGATGCCCCCGGGACCCCTCCCTCGGGAGGTGTTCCTGGCATGTCCCATCGGGAGGAGACCCAGAGGAAGACCCAGGACACGCTGGCGTGACTATGTCGCCCAGCTGGCCTGGGAACGCCTTGGGATCCTCCCGGAAGAGCTGGAGGCAGTGTCCGGGGAGAGGGAAGTCTGGGTGTCCCTGCTCAGGCAGCTACCCCCGCGACCCGGCCCCGGATAAGCAGACGACAATGGATGGATGGAACATCAGAATGCAACTCAAAAGGACAGCTGCATCTTCCACTGCTCAATAATATGAATGACAGATTCAGAAATGATTCAATGATAATAATAATAATAATGCCTTATTAAATTAAAGGCTTAACATATCTCAAATGAAACATCATTCCTTCATTCTGGCTCCATTCTTTCCCCTCCTTTTACCTTTGAGTTATTCTGTTTCAACCCTTCTCCTCCCCCTCTGTCAGGTGCATCAGGCGGGGTTAACCTGTGACTCTGTTGAGCTGCCTCACCACATCAGCACTGATGAGGAGATCGACAGACTCGTCTCAGCTGTACAGCTGTTTCTGAAGGCTCTGCCCAAACCTACACTGGTGACTATGTCGAGGTAAATATACCAAACACAGAGTTTAAAGTCTGCAGATGTCAACTTCTGAATTTAAATTTTATTTTGGAAAAAGAGGTTAAATGTGTTTAACGTGTGTTTTCAGGTCAAGTCTAGATGAGTACTGTCCAGTGGAGCAGGTGGATTCTGTCCAGACGAGAGTGCTGGCTGTACTGGAAAGCCTGTATGGACCGCTGGATTTGCACAAAGACTTTGAAAACAGCAGCACAGAAACTCAGGGCTCTTAAAGGAGAAATTCTCCATGTTTTATGTGGATATATACCAATCTGTGTTGATGGTAAATAAAGTTGATTTAGGCAATAAATTCCCCAGTGTGTGGTGTCTTGACAGAGAAAGTTGGTTTAATAGAATGTGCCTGCTTGCACAGCCTGCCTTCATGTACCAGGATGCATTGCATGCAACCTGCTGACGCTCCGAACCCCTAATACTTCCTAACCTTCCTTCTGGATTGTTTGGTCTTGTAACGTTGATTTGTGGGTTGAAGTGTTTCTGGGTTGAAGTGTGTTTGAAGACATTTCTCTCTTATTTTATGAGTGAATGATCTGTTTAGTTGTTAAAAAAAAGAAATGCGTCTCCGTTGTCTAAGTATTTTTGTTTGGCCTTTATGGCTTTATTGATAGAGCAGATGAAGATTTGACATTAAAGAGGATGAGAGAGGGGGGGAGTGACATGCAGCACAGGGCCCCTGGCCGGGAGTCAAACCTGGGTCCACTGCAGCGAGGACAAAGCCTCTGTACATGGGACGCCTGCTCTACCAGCTAAACAGCACCACCTTTGTGGCATTTCTGCCCAGAAAAACAGCACCTGTCCCTGACAAAAAACTGGACTGTGTTTGTCTCCTTCCACTATTGTGTTATTATAGTTACTGTCTTGAAAAACGTTAACGCAATGGTCAGCACTCCTGGCTGAGACTTTGCCCCAGAAAACAGCATTCCATCCCACTAGTGACAGAGCCAGACCGGGCCCGCTCTTTACTGATGGTGATTATGTCATTATGTAATTTAGAGCAAAAACGTAACTTTATCACGTTGCACAATGCATGGTGGGTCAGGATCTCAATCACAGCACAGCATAACTGCATCCATATGATTTGATACAGTCTGCCAACACATGTTTAGATGAACAGGTGGACTCTGGGGGAAACGTGTTGGAAAAACCACACAGATCTCAACATCATGATGTGTACTGTTAGGCCTCTTTTGGATCCACAGCGTCAGACTGCTGTATGAATTGAAACACTGGTGCGGCTTTACTGGAGCTGTTTGGTTCATTGTGAACGAACAAAGGTGGAGAAATGGCGAGCCATCACTGTGGCGATAATGTGGAGTCTCTGTTTAAAAAGGGCTATTGATAGGACGCTGCAGCTGATCAGACTGGGCTGATACATAACAACATGCCTGGCTTTTCTACGGAGTGTGTCAAGATACAGTTTTTTCTATTTTGTTTGTTTTCTGGTTCACCAGCGATTTAAAATGTGTCAGCCTGAGAGTAGGAGAACAAAAGGACCCCAACCTTTATTTTCTACATTGTAGATAAATACTGAAGACATGCAAACTATGAAGGAACACGTATGGAATTATGCAGCAAACAAAAATATATGGAACAAACCAGAACGTTTTATATTTTATACTCTCCAAAGTGGCCACCTTTTGCTTTGATGACAGCTTTGCACACTCTTGGCATTCTCTTAATCAGATTCATGAAGTCAGCACCTGGTATGGTTTTCCAACAGTTTTGAAGGAGTTCCCAAAAGTGCTGAGCACTTGTTGGCTGCTTTGCTTTCACTCTGCGGTCTAAATCATCCCAAGCCATCTCAATTGTTTTTAAGTGAAGGCCAGCTCATTTGACACAGCACTCCATCACTCTTCTTCTTGGTCAGATAGACATCACAAAGCCTGGAGGTGTGTTTGGGGTCATTGTCCAGTTGAAGAGTTGTAACGATATCAAAAACTCATGGTACAATATCACCATGATAAAGAGTCCACAATATGATATTTCTCGTGTTATTACATTTTTAAAAAGCTGACTTGTCCTAACCCTAACACTGAATCTGATGTGTACAGCATTGTACACCCATGACTGCATTCCTAGACATCAAGAGAACTCTATGGTGAAGTATGGAGATGAAATCACCATTATTGGCCACATTATAAACAACGATGAGAGTTCATATCACTGAGAGCATATGTTGGTCATCAAACATCACCACCCTGGTTTGAAAAGCACAGAAAATGCTCTGCTTCCTACGGAATATGTAATGCTAAATTCGAGAGAGAAATGCTGGTCAACTACAAAGGAGCAATATCCTGGCTGTAAATATCACAAACAGGCGAACCGCCAGTACATGGCCCAGGACAGGAAGGGTCTACAGTAGATGGTTAAAACCGACCAGAACGTCATTGGCCCATCTTCGGAACATCAGTGATATTGGTAAAGTGAGATATCTACACAGAGCCAAAAGGATACTAAAAGACTCCCACCCCAGTCACACAGTCTGTTCACCCTGCTGCAGTCTAGCAAAAGATGCAGAAGCATCTGCTGCCGTAACACCAGACTAGAGAGCAGCTTCATTCCCAATAGCTCTACTGAACCACATACACCCTACCCAGACGTGTCAATCCCCAAGTACGTCTGGGCTGCCATGACGACAGTATACAACGCGAGTTGTTCAAAAATGTTCTTTTTAGTAAACTCTGTGTACACAATGTTCTCAATGCTCGTGTTCATGTGTGATACTATGAGGAAATTGTCGATCCTTCTTATGGTTTTAAAAACAGAGATTTTGATGATATTGTGAAAGTGCCCCATGCACTCCCATTGAAAATGAGTTTTAGCCGAAAAAGAAAATACGGTAATTCTTACAAGTGCCTCTTTCGTAATGATTATGCTTTTACACGAAGGATTGACTCTATACATTAACAAATAACGCCTCGGTTGCATTTTTGTTTCCATTTCAGTCATCCATAAGTAGATTTTGATATCCAGAATGAACCATCTGATAAATGAAGTTCCTACAAAGAAAACTCTTATTTTAAATCTACAGTCTAATTGTTACTGGTCATAAGTTCAGACACCCAAAATTATAAAACAATTCCAGATATCCAGTTTTATTTTGAATATACAAAAATATATTGCGACATGTGACATTTCTTGACAGATCTACTAAATTGGCATAACAAGAAACTGTTTAGATTAATTAGAGTAATGACTATATAGAATTCACTTGCAGGTATCCACAAATGTATTATGGATATCTGTTAATGGTTAAGATTAATTAAAGCCAAAATTATTCACTTAGGTTCTACCTAGTAGGCGTCACAGTGTAGTCACTGTGAACAGTAACCGTCACAGGCTGTTCGGTAGCCTACTCCTACTGATGTGAACTGAGCTTGATAAACAAAAGTATTTACTCGAAATACAGCCAAAAAATAAGCCTAACAAGACCTAATGAATAATGTAGACTTGCAGTAAATGAACTCACAGCATGGCCAGAAAAAAAAAGAAAATAATTCAACGAAGATTTTTAATCTGTGGGTTATATTAATTAACAGAGGACCGTCTGGTTTGGGGATGTATATTTCCACATTTTTTCCTATAGAGGACACCATTGCGCCTCAGCGTCCCATGCCTACCCTAAAACACTCCAACCTCATGACCAGGCACTTTACCAACTTTAGCTCCGAAAAGTTACCGTATCCAAGCCAGGTGTAGTCATGTATGTATGTAACGGTTAACTTCTGCTGATAACGGGGCGAACTGCGTGTCATTTTCCAGCTGTTCCCAGGCTGTGGGCGTATACAGAGAGCACGTGAAGGCATCATTTAGTCAACGTGCCGTGTTGTTTGTGTCTCCGCCTTGTAACTGACAGAACGCCAGCAGAGGAGCAACACACGGACGCAAACAGACAGAGCGGAAAACGAGCAAAAATGAAGGAGAACAGTTTGCCCCGAATAGTTGTTATAATCTTCTGTCTGGCCGTTTTCATTGCCGTTTTAGTTATTAACGCTTTGGCTGGAGCGGGCAGAGGTGAGTGAATTTCGTTACTTGCCTACATTTGAGTTTTTTTCAATGCGTTTCTGAAATGTCGGCGGACTTGGAACGTGTTTACATTTGACAGAACGTTTATGTGTTAGACCACATGGGATTTGTTTATTCCTGAACTTACACAACTGCGTTTTCTCTAATTACGAAACAGAAAAAGTGATTCACTCCCAGTGAATGATGTGCCACTACGGTCCTGCCCACAAAACTATGAGGAACTATTTCCGTCACCGTTCCCAATGTTAACTAACATTTTAAACTAGGAGTTGTGACTTTTTATTTAAAGCGTTAAATATACACACATTATACGAGACGTGTTGTACTGTGTTCATCGCGTTACCAACATCTCGGTCAAACGAAGTCACTGAGTCTTTGTTAGAGATAATGGACTTTCTAACACAGGAACCAGCTTAAATGTATGTTAACAGCAGTTCTTGTGGTGGCCCCACACACCTTCTGGAGTTGGATGGGGAACAAAGTAAGTTTAGAAAAAAAGGAAAGAGGAAAACGAGAAAAAAAAGTATATGTAACATTGTTGGGGTGTGTCATAAATACCTAATTCGATGCCTTCAAACAAATGATGAGCCACTCACTTCATGATGGGTGACGCCCATGGTTGCTACGTTTTATTTATTTATTTTTTGTACTAGTCCACATTTAGACAGAGTGGTAGCCACCCACTGTAATGACTAGGATTGTACTTTTTATGCCACACCCAACCAATAGTTAAGCATATTGTTGATTCGGAAAAAATGTATCCCTTAGAATGACTCCCTACAAGTTGACAGAGGACCATTTATCATGATATATAGAAAAAGATAACTTGAGCAATCTCCTGTAATAATGAATCTAATGTGTAATGCATATATTATTTGTATACAATTTATTTTTCATTTTACTTCTATACTTCTTTCTTTCTACAGTAAGAAAAAAGTAGCCCATGGGCAAAAAGTAGCTATGAATGGTCTCTGGCCATGATTATGCACAATTGTAAAACAATATAGCAGCCAGTACCAGTCCCCCCACCTCTAGTTGTACCAGGGGTTTCACTGATATTCCTCCCTCCTGTTGTCAGGCAGACAACCAGGGCAATCAGCCTATTTGTTCCACCTAACGAGCCTAGAGACACTACTGCAGCAAAGAGCAGGTCCAGAGAATGAGTGACCTTGACAGGAGCAGAGGCCAAAGAGGTCAATGTGTCTGTGTGAAGAGGCTGGAGTGTTACTACAGCTCAATCACCCTGAAAATCAGGCACTACCAGAGCCACTGTGTGAGTGAACAGTTAAAGTCAAGAATAGAGAATGCCACCAACAAAGCCAGTTGAGCAGAGGTTGAGTAGTATGGGTCTGTTTCTTTGAGCAGTGTGATTCTGCCCTCTGCTGTTCAAAAAGAAGGATACAATGGAAAGGACATATAATATAGTAGAATGCGTTTTTACTGATTTCCCTTTCCATGATCCGTAACCTTTACAAGCAACATATCCTTGTGATATAGCGGTAGATATCGTCAGTCCCACAGGAGTATGGCAACATCTTACTGTCAAAATGAGTATCTCTCCATTTTTGAAATTGTGCATTTACTTAGTGCTTCCACCACTGCTTCCATATTTAATGTTTGCAAAATAACAGATCAAGTTTCTAGGCTATATTTGAACACAAATTATTAATTTATGTGTTACACCAAATGCATACCATTTCTAGAGCAAAATTTAAAAAAAACCTGCTGATTGAGACATTTCATGTGTTCACAGAAGACATTTCAATGCAGCATAAATAGTCCTGCTTTCTTATAGAATGACGCCTTTGTACATATACTGTACTTGTTCATGATCTGAGTGAGGCTCCTTAGTCCCAGTTAAAGAAATATTCATCTGACCGCATACAATAATTTTTTAGACAACAGACGACATCCTTGAAGACAAAGTTTGACTTTGGCCCTTTCGTGTCTATGCTTTCTAGGTCCATTCCGCTTGTCTACAGGTAATGTGTCGGCCCGCTATGAGACGGACATCACTCCAGCTGGCTGGACCTTCTCCATCTGGGGTGTCATCTATACCTGGCTCACTCTCATGGTCCTTTACAACACTACATATGTGTTCAGAGGGTAAGCTAACATCAAAATGATCAAACTGGATATTTATTTATTTCAGCAGTTGACTTGTCTGATAGGGCTTATTGTACAGGGCAACATGCCAATGATAGCACTGATGCCATCATATTACAGACGTACTCAAGTTTTGTACTTCAGACCAATTTTGAGTTACTGTACTTTAATAATTTATCTCATAAATTCAGTTAATAGTTACAGATGGTAGTTTGCAGATTACATGCTGCATCAGAGCCGAAGTCGCAAATATTTAAATGTTGTTTTTATTTTTTTTGTCATTTACAACACTGATTATGGTCAGGAGAAAAATACTGAAAATTAGATCAGATTATCACTTGACCCATTGTGTCCAGTATATACATACATGTTATTAATATATGTCTAAAGTAACTTTTTGCCATGCCAAAAAAATATTTTGATACAAGTATAAACTATCAAACATAACACTACTTTAAGTCACGTCCTATCTGTATAGGTCACTTTCATTTTTAGCAAAGTATTATTTTGTCACAACACTACACACATGATACTTTACCTTTACCTTTCACTCACTATGACTTTTGAGTACTTTATACCACACTGAATGACACTGATATTTGTCTTTCTGTAAGTAGGTCCTGGGCTCAGTGTCTGCTGCCCTATGCTTTCTATTTTTGCTGGCTGGCCAGCATGGTGCTGAACATAACATGGCTGCTGCTGTGGGACAGGGAGTATGTGTTTTTCTCTACTTTTTACATTATAAACAATGACAATTTTAAAAACAACAACACCTTATGAAACACAGTCTGAGTGTAAGTTGGATTTGGCTGGGTGACACTATGGGCCTTGGCAGTGAGGAGCACTAGAGGCCCACTTAAATGAACTGTATATAAGAATAAACCCATTGTTACATTAAAACGGTGTAATGTGTTACCATATATTTTAAGTATTTAGGTATGAAAATAGTGAATAATATTTATGATTGAAATTGGCTAAAAGCTTCTTAAAGGGTGGTAACCCCCCCCCCCAAAAAAAAAAA
>CAEMYA010000342.1:56713-76440 GCA_903131615.1 Diplodus sargus | reverse complement strand
AAAAAAAAAAAGATACCGGTCATGTAGTGTTCTGCCTCTATGTATTGTTTATTCTATGACTGCATGGCAGTTGGGCCCATCCAAAAAGTGTTCAAGGCAGGTTCTGGACCAACAGAAGATGAAAACATGAGAAAAAGTCATGTTTCAGATCATCAAACAAATGTTAACATTTGTGACATAAAAGCAAAAACAGAATCAATCTGTAAGGGGGCAAATCCATGTGCAGTATGGTCAGAATGTGTAAGCAACCTCTTCAATAGATGGAAAAATCTTTAACTTTTGAACCTGTTTTAAACCTCTGTTCACCAGTGACCATACACATTTTTTAAATGTCTTTTCATCAATTTAGTTTATAAAAAAATTTCAAAGTGATCGCAACTGAGAACTGTTTTTGATCAATTATTTTACAAATGGATTTTTTGCCCGTTTTGGTAATGCAAATATAGTTCAGTACATCAAGTACAAATAGCTTTGAGTTAGGTGGGGAAACCCAATCATCAGTATAATTATGAATTAAGAGAAGGGAAACTGCTCACAGTATTGTTCTGTGGGTGATGATCACTTAAAAATTGACATTAATACAGCAACTATGATGCATTAAGGGTCCCTCATTCTTGTTCTCTTTGTCTTTCAGGTTGATGTTGGCTGCTCTGGTTGCATTAATCATGATAGCGATTTCCAACTACAGTGCTTTATTCTTCTGTTGCTTTGCCACGGATTACTATGGACTCTGGTTACAGACATACCATCGCAAAGACCTGGCCTGTCTCAGAATACTGGTATGGCTTTGTGTGTGTGTGTAATAGACCTCAGCAATTTGGCAAACTGTGTTTTCCATTTGTGCAGTACACTGCTGATGAAAAAGTCTTTTTTAAAACACACCCTTGTGAACGATGTCAACCTTGTGCCCTTACATGGTGATATGTACAGGTCCAGAATGGTTTGGCTCTCTACACCACATGGACAGCCATCGCCTCTCTGATCAACTTCTCTCTTGTTCTCCACCTGTGGGGTGTGGACAGGAGCACAGCAGCAACTGCTTCTCTGTGCATCCTGTTTGGAGAGGTGATGGGATGGTAAGCTCTGATTAGAACTATGAAACTATATCACATTTTGAAATAAGATATACGAAATAATGAATAGAATTGGGTACCCTAGTAGCTAAATTTGGTAGAGTGGGTGCCCCATGTACACATCCTTTGTCCTTCCTGCAGTGACCTTCTCTCTGCCATTTTGAATGTATGGTGCCATATCTCAATGGACAAAGATATATATATATATAAAACCCTTTTTCTTTTAAAAATATTTGGCATGAAACTTGATAAATGTTACTAAAGACAGTTCTAACTAACTAGAGGGAAGTTTGCTGGCTTTTAAACGCTTTGTGTGTCTGACCTTACAGTGTCATTAAGGACATGTGTGAGCTCTGAGTCTTTAGGGCCACAACTGCCGGTCATGTTGGTTGCTAGAGTTAGGTGTGCTAGGCTGTCAGGGGAGGGAAGTCAGTACTGCATTGCAGGTGGGTGATAAGTAATGCCGTAGGCCACCTCCTCTGTTCAAAGATGGCCGTTCCAGTTTGACATAGATAGATGAATATGTTGTTACATTTTCTCGTCTCCCCCTCCCTGTCTGCTTTGGATCTTTTAGAGGTAAGTGACCAAGTGGCACCAACAACTCTGAAATGCTGAGCTCACATATGTCCTTAACGTCTCTGTAATGACACACCCACACAGAGAAACAAGTCCAGTTGCCTATGATACAGCACTTGGAATTTACCATGACCTGGATGACTGAGAATCTTCATCAACATCTCACTAAACAATTGCTTTGTGTGCAGGTTCATTCTTGAGAACTGGGTGCTGGACCGTTGGGTGCGTAACATCCTCACTGTTTACCCTGTGGTGATCTTGGCTCTAGTTGGGAACATCATGAAACATTTTAACCCAGCGGACCCCACTACAAATTCTGTGTTCATGGGTGAGTTAAACATAATGGCTACCCCAACTGTAACTTCACCAACACCAGCTCCATTGCTATCTTTCACAATTAAGTAAATTAATACATTAAGAATAAAAAGAGTGTGTGTGGTTTCCTTTTTAAAGGGGCTTTATGGAGTTTTGACAGTTCACCCAATTGCATTTTTTTTTTACTTCTTTCCTTTTGTGTCTTATCAGTTGTATTGCTGGTGCTTGTGTGTATCCTGCTGATTTTCCGAGTATGTACTGTCATCTGGAGAAACATCAGGCGGCCACTCCACTCCCCTGGCTCAGCCCGGCTGATGATATCACCACTTGATGGCAGCAAATTTAAGGTCTTTACTTAAACAAAAGTAACTGGTTACAGTCTCTCCAATCCCACTGCTGTCTTTAAACTGTCTGCCTAGGGTCACTCTTATTTACAGTTTTAAACAAGCCATTCCAATACTAGGACAATACGTAAAGCGTAACAGAAATGTAAAGTTGTTGCACTTGTGTAGGGTTTAGTAGTCATGGATCTGCATGAAAACATGGATATGAACTGTATTTCTTTCAGTGGAATGTATGAAATTAACTTGAATTGAAAAGGGTGTTAAGAGTCTGTAATGGTGAGATCGAAAAACTTCTCTCAAACTGCAATTAGGACAATGCCTCTTTATCTGAAACACTTTCTTTGCAATACTAATAGACAACTTATATTTTCACTACCTATCATAAATGTTGTGATGGACTTTTTATACAAAGGTATGCATGTGATTTGATTATCATGTTTTGTTTCGTTATTTTATCACAGTATTATTATTGCATTTGTGGCCATTTTTGTCTTATCCATTCAGTGAAAATGGACATACGCTCAATTCACTGTTTATTTGCTTTTTGACTATATTATTTGAGAAAATTAACTATCATTTGTTTTCAGGACTTTGTTAAAATCATTCTGAATTTCCAATTAAAGCATTCATTTTTAACAACTAATGCTGCCTGAAAAGTTTTATTTAATCAAATGAAAAATGTCTTTGACTGTTATGTTGAGACGGGATCTATCCCACCATGAAAATAAGACATATACATGGAGTGAATTTACTTTTTAAAACTGGGAACCACTTCACTGATTGTATCAGAGCATCATTCCAGCCTCTCCCTCTCTACTGTACCTACCGCTTCTTTAATATGATAGCTGTTACTAATCGGACCAAAGTCACACCCAAAGTCACTCGTGGTCTGGTCCAATACTTGATTTTGATTGGCTGCAGTGTGTCAATGAAATCTTGATGTATGGATACATATGGAACTACTCAAAAAGTTCCATCGAAACAGTTCACCATTATAACATAGCCTGTATCAAAAATGAGTGACATTTACATAGCTGCCTGCAGAAACCTTGATCTTCGATGAGAAAAATCTGAATATATCTAATTGTAATCCTTAAGTGTATTGTCCTCTAAACACCACAGGATTATGTTTACAACACAGATGAGACACATTTTTATATTGGTTTTGGGACAATGGCATGGTTGGATCGCTAGCTAGTCTTGCTAAATACACTGTCCTACTGTATTTACTGTTTGTCAACCTTATACAGCGTTGTAGACCCAGAACCTTGTTGCCTCTTCAGGCATTACCCCTTAGATCACCAACATGCATCTGGGATAATGGGCCTAAAAAGGTTAAAGGATAAAGGTCTTTGCACGTATTTCATCCCCAGTATCACAGGACATCACACACCCACTCAATCAACTCATTACCCTGCAAGTACAGAGCACAGAGGAGCAGAATGAATTGCTTTGGGAAAAGGTCAAACCCCTTGTGCCATACTGTAGCTGCCTGAATGAACTGGCCTAAGTTAGTCTGTCATTGTTCCACAGAAGAATGTTTGGAACTTCCCCTATATAACAAGTCTAAAGATTATTGAAACCTGCAAATATTAGACATCCCATATATGAAGAGAGTCAGAAAGAAGTGCAGGACTGAAAGAGTGCAGAGGTGATTAATGCATCGCTTTGACATCTAGTCAAATGATTCTAGTAATGTTGACTAATCACTCTAGATGTGTCAAAAAAAATGAACAGCAAATAACTGGTATGAGCCAAATATGATACTGATGATTACTGTTATCACACAGCAAAGTGTAGCCTACACCACTGCTTCTTCAGTTGTCTGACCTTTTTTTCTTCTGTTTGGCCTGTTACAGCATGCTGGGCCACAGCCTGATCACACAACAGTGTGTTGACCCAAGTCAATGTTTGCCTTGGTGCTCAATAAATTACTGTCGTGGGTAGTGGGGATTATCACCTTGCATTGATCACTCACGATGACAGTGCCCACAACCCAACTGCCAGAATAAATGTTTAGAATGTATGTTGGATATGTTAAAGGTTACACTTCTTAATGTTTTAACTAGGGGTGTCAACATCTACACGTGTAAACGGGTACACGGACAACAAATCATAACCGTTTAGAAAAATCAATAACCGTTTACACGTCTTTTTTTTCTTCCTCCTCCTCGTTCATTTCTCACCAATAAATATAGTATTTTTACCAATATATATAATATTTTAGGGGTGACAATGTTGCCTGAAAGCTTCAGATAACAACATTAACTAACTATTCACTTAAATGTTCCCACTAGTACAGTTATCCGCATACATAATAGATGAATGGGGCACAATGTTACGTTGATATATAAAAAAAAAAATAATAAAAAAAACCCCGCAGCCGCAGCCAGTGTCGCGTCGCTTCAAGTTGACTCGGGGACGCGATGGCGGCGGTCAACAAGCGGAGCACTGTGTGGCAGTTTTTTTGAACAAACTGCCAGTGGAAATCAAGTTGAGTGTAGGCTATGTCAGGCAAAGTTGGCTTGCAACAACAGCACGGGATCCATGCAAAACCACCTGCGATGGAAACACCCGAACAAGTTGGAGGGAGAGACTGCTGCTGGCATCGGTGCTACCGCTAGCGGTTCACAGGCTAGCATGAGGGATTATACATACAACAAGTCGAGATCATAAATCTCCGACGTGTAACCGGGTACACGTCGGTTAGAAGCCCCGTTTACACGTGTAGAAAAAATTATAAACGTTGACACCCCTAGTTTTAACTGATCGTCTTGTTAGGCTAAATTCTGTGTTGTGACAGTGCTGTGCGTATGGTTTGGTTAGATTTAGGCACATAAAAGGCTTTACTAGGGTAAGGACATCATATCTGGGTTTTCCTGGTTCTGTCCCCACAACCACGGATGCACAGTGTCCCGACAATGTTGTCAAGAAGATCCAGCTTTGATTCCATTAACATAGCTGGAAAATGCCTTGATGTCTGGCTAAAAATATCCAGTGGTTTCATGCTTAAAAATGATGAAATGCAGTCTCAAACATTGGTCTCTTGCACAACAATCATCTGCCAACACTATATACCACATATTGTAAAATTGTTGATATGATGTGTGTCACACATTCAAATTTGAACACATCAGTGGTTTGCACAAATGCCTCTTTCGTTCTGGTTACTGGGCTGCGTGCCCAACATGACTAATGACATGCTAGCGGCATGGTGGCGCCGTGGTTAGCGCTGTTGCCACACAGCAAGAAAGACCTGGCTACAGCTGGGGCAGGCCCTTTCTGTGTGGAATCTGCATGTTCTCTTCTCTCTTGTGTGGGTTCTCTCCGGGTATTATGGCTTCCTTCAACAATCCAAAGACATGGTTGGCACGGTTACCCTAAATTGTCTTTAAGTGTGGCCGTAAATGGTTGTTTGTCTCTATATGTCAGCCCTGGCATTAGTCGACAGGGTCTAGCCCACTGTTGACTAATGTCAGTGTTACAAACTCGGCTCAGGCTTGTAACAACAGAGGAAGCTCACACACACAAAAGGTGCCAAAATCAAAAGGTGTTATTTTAACGTATAACATCTTCAAGCAAAAGAGTAAACATGTCTAAATGTAAGCCATGGTACAGAGGTGGAGGCATCCAAGCCAGAGAGCACACTCTGAGTGAGTTGTTCTTTTATGTGCTTGGCTCCTCCCTTCTTCAGGTGCAAGATGTCAGATGATCCACCATGACTCCTACAGAGCATCACAGGAAAGTAGTAGGCGTGGGCCGTCACCCCGCATCCACCAAGACATTTTCAACACCCGTGATATGATGGATGTCCAAATTGTACGGCCAAAGGAAAAGACACTATCTCATAAGGCGCTGATTTGGATTTTTCAGGGAATGTAGGAAGGTAAGCGGGTTGTGGTCGGTATACACCACGAGAGGCTCAACTTCACCCCCCACACAAACCACGAAGTTCTGCAAGGCCCAGATTAAAGCCAATGCCTCCTTCTCCACGATGTAATAATTCAATTGATAGGAATTGAACTTGCATGAAAAGAAACTGACTGGATGGTCAATGCCATCATCTGATAAGCGGTTTCAGATAATGGATGGATGGATCCTCCAGTGTCATGTCCCACTTTCTACTTCTTCTTTGTCCATTTTCCCCACTTTTGTTATTGTCTGCTTCCCCCTGATGTGTTTTGACTAATTATGCCTGTCTGTCACCTGATCTGGTTGGTTTCAATGTTGACTTATTTTATAGAAACTTTTTATTTTTACTGAAATGGACAGATTTTTGATCTTGTCTGATTTTGACTGTTAAGGCTATTCTGTTAATAGAATACATGCTGAATGGCAGGTGTGGAGGCTCAATAAACCACATTCATATTATAAATGGCACACAATAAATAATTGTCTATATTAACATTTGACTGGTTTAAATCAGGGGCGGCTGTAGCTCAGTGGGTAGAGCCAGTGATCTGAAGGTCGCTGGTTTAAATCCCAGCTCTGGGCTGAGCTGAGCTGCATGTCCAAGTGTCCTTGAGCAAGATACTGAACCCCAAATTGCTCCTGATGTGTGGTTGGCACCTTGCATAGCGGCCTCTGCGATGAGCTGACGACATGGCCAGGTAGTACCCTGCCCTTGCCCAGGGACAGCTGGGATTGGCTCCCGCAAAAACCCCTGCGACCCCATAAAAAGGTTTAAATCGTTTAGTTTTTCTGAATAGTTTCAATCGGCCTGTAAATTATTCAACAACACAAAAACTCAATAATCAATAATGAAAACTATTGTCTTGTATTTCTTTCCTTTGTGTTTGACTTTTAATGTATTCCTTTTTCTTAATGTTGTCTGAGAGGGACAGGTCTGCTCAGATGAATTATAGACGTCAGCAAACTGATATGGTGCTGATTTAGGTGACAGTTAATGTAAAATAGAGGTTGAGCCATGAACAAAAATCTAGACTACTCATGAAGGAGCAGACTCTAGCAGCAACCTAGTACAAACACGGAGAATGGGCATTTACAAAAATGTTTTTCATTTACATTTGAAACTACATCGCAAAACAAAACACAAGTTAGAGGTCTGCTAAATAAAAGAAGTTCATTTGAAATGTCTATATAGTCCAATTTGCAAATGTAATATTTTGCTAAAATGATAATTAAATTAATTATGTATATTTCATATAAGGAGAAGCTGGACTCATTAAAGATGAGTAAAATATCAGGTTTTGTTAGAGCGACATCTTTTTCAAGCATTCCTGCACGTCACACCTGCCGAAAAATCTATTGTCATCCTCAATTTCCACCACTAGGTGGCGCTATAATCAAGGAAAGTGCGTTTTGGCTTATAACTCTCATATATTTTGTCGCACATTCAAAAACCTCATACCTTATATAGCAAATTCGCAAAATGTCGCAAACATACTTTTTCAAACTCCCCCCATGCCATTACGCCGATTTGCACGAAACTTTGCACACAGCATCTGTGAACTCTCCCGACAAAAATTTATTAAAATAGTTTTGATATTCCTAACAATACTCAAGTTATTAAATAACAACTTCCTGTACATTTTGCTCAAAACACAAAGTGTTGCATATCTCCACATTTGTCCTAATGACATGAAACTTAGGTGACTACTTCCCCATGAGCCACTAAGGCTCTGTGAAAAATTTTGGCCCATGATGACTGGTGCTGTATAAATTGAAGTATTTTATATCTCGACATCAGTTGGTCAGATTAAGACAAAACTTGGTTCAATTTTTGCCAATGCCCTCCTGAGGACAGCTGACAAAACTCTGTCAAAACAAAAACTGACTACTGTAGGCCACGCCAACTTCTAGGTAAATTTCCATTCGCAAAATCACCAAAAATGAAAAACTTCAAGTCATTATAACTTCCACATACAATTTGCCATCTACTACAAATTGCTCAAACATGTAGCGGGTGTTGCCCTGAATATGTCTACGTGGCACAACCCGACAGCAGCATGCCCCAGTGCGCGTGGACTGCGAGGGCCCGTTCCGTACAACAACTTTAATGATGTGCTAGTGAGAATCGCATGGAGTAGAGGTGCTTCCAGAGGCTCCTCCATGTCAGTCTTTATATTTAATTTCACCTGCCTGGGGAACATCATTAACACAGTGGGATCTGGTTGGTTGATTTCTCAAGACTGATATTTACCGAAACATCTTGGTGAGGACAACTTCCAGTCTAAGGTGATTATCAACTGAGCGCACCGGATCCTGCGACCGATACCTCCAGAGGAAACCATGCCCTGCTCCACATCAAACACCAGGGCCGCTTCAAGGTATTCACCACACCAGGTGAGGCAATGACATTCTTAAACACTGACTTAAAGAACATATTGTAAAAACTCTGATGCCACTGTGTGTTCAAACAGAGGGCTGCTCATATTTCAACATGACTTACTTGTTCAGAGAATTGAGCTGAATGTCCACCGGCTGAGAATGTTTCTGGGCCATTTGAACCTCCTCTCCTTCCTGGGCGTCCGTTGTTAGGAAGGGGAACGGGTCTCTCTCCCTATTTTTACTCCAGAGGATGATGACCTCAACCCTGTCCTGCTGTACAACTTCTTCACCCCTCTTGAGAGGCTAACTGAGCTGGTGGCCACATGCTCACAGGTCCTCCCGGGGCATCCAGTCTTGGTCCGCTCCCTCAACAGGTAACATTGCACCCCACGGATGAGTCTGGCCCAATTCCTGCTATGACCAAAAGCTCAGAGCATACATTGATGCATATCTTGTGGATAGCGATTTTGTCATATAGGATAACAGTTATTTTCCGTTAAACCATGGTCTGGGGGAGTACTCGATTCTGATTGGCTGAAGGGTGTCCATTAACCCCTGATATAAAGACACCTACTAAGTAGTTCCAGTCAAATTGTCTGTTTACCGTTCAATCAATGCGCTAGCTGGCATATCAAATCTGAATATTTTATTTCCAGCACTGAGTGCAGTCCATCAGTCCTTCAGTATCCTCTGAACACCACAAGGTGGCGACTGTGACACACAAGCTGCAGAAAGTACATTTCCCCTCTAAACTTACTGATTACGTGAGTAATCTCACATCCCGCTCGTTACACACGGCCGGTCATTTGTTTGTGAAAATCATGGAATTGATTTGGGGACAACGACATGACTCTAGCTAGCTAGCTGGTCTTGTTAGCTAGCATACTGTCAAATTATATTTACTGTTTGTCAACCGTACACAATGTTATTGACTTTGAATCTTGCTAGCATAGTGTTAGCTTTCTGGCTCATCGCTCAGCGGACTGGAATATCTCCCATTGCCAGGTCATATCTAAGGTCCGTCCTATTTACTGGAAGAGTGACCAACATTTCCGTTGCATAAGAACCGGGAGAGTAATCATCGTTCCAGGTATTAGTCAAACCCTCAGGCGTTACCAGGGAAACTTAGTTATGGCTTGTGAAAAACTTTATATTTTGATTGTAAAACGCATAAAAGTATAAATGAATGGTCTTAATTTCTTTTCTTTGGCAAGTGACCATGGTATAAGCGGGATAATGCCCTTCGAGGTGTCCATTATCAGGAATTAATGGACTTCACGGAGGCACTCGCGGAGGCACTCCGCACTTTTTTGTATTTGAACACTTAAAATTGCTTAACATATTTTAAAAACTTTATTTGTCCCTGAGTCGACTGCCCCCCTGTTCTCTGTCACTCTGATGTAAGTCCCCCTGAACACGCACGCACGCAGGCACCCCCCCCCCGATGATATTTCTGTTCTAGATGCCACTGTCCAACAGAGAGAGAGCAGCACGGTTCAGGGCCCGCAAAAATGTTGACCCAATCACTAGGGAGGAGCTGTTAAGAAAAAAGAGCGAGAGGTATTGCTTTCTATTGGAGCAACGAGTAACCAGTGTAGTTCAAAGAAATAAGAGCTGAAACAAAAGTCAATATATAGTTTATCATGTTATGAGGCCACCTATTGTCGTATATGTAGGTATTTTTAAACTTGGGACCTTTTTTGTTTTTTTACACATTTTGACGTCGAAACAAAAAGTTTTGGGATTGGTGGGATTGGTCCAGTCAGCAGTCTAACCAGAAACAGCCATTATCCAAGCCACCAGACTCCATTGACAAAAACAGTAATTTTACCACTGCCAGATCACTGTGTGACTTTGGTGTTTTAAAAATAATTGTGAGACTTTGGTGTTTTAAAGGGTTAGTTTGGATCCAAAGTAGCACTATGTTGGCAGTAGTAGACCAGCAATTCCTGTGTTCTATGAGATGAAATTGCTGTTTTTGTCAATGTAGTCTGGTGGCTTTAAAGCAAGCAATATTAACAGCTGTTTCTGGTTAAACAAAAAGGATCTCACTCTTTATCAAAAATGTCTCTCTCTGTAGAGATTCTGTAATGTTGTCAGATACTTAGAATAACAATATTAGCCTGTCACTGGCAAACAAGTAATGTCATTTCAACATCAAAATATGTAAAAATAGAACCCACCTTTAAAAAGTTATCCTAATACTTGTTAGGCTACCCTGTATAGCAACCACAAGGGCTATTCATTCAAATGAAAAGTAATAAAAAGGTATTAAGCCGTAGTTTACTTTGACTACAGCCGTAAATTCACCTCAAATACACTCTTTTTTTGTGTCTAGCTACCACAGGCGTAAAGAGGTAGGGATCATCCAGAAGCCAATTAAAAGTCTTAACACCTCCGCTGCTGTGAAGAAGAGGGCACAGTGGAAGAAAAACAAACAGGACCAGAGGAAGAGACAAAAGACACTAAAAGCTGTTCTTAACTTAACCCCTGACTCCATCAATGACAGTGAGGCAGAACCACAACATCTGCCTCTCCCTCATGACAACCAAGAACCCTTAGCTCTCCCTCATGACAACCAAGATGAAGAATCCTCCTCCTCACCTCACCCTCAGCAGCACTCCCCTCCACTTGCATCATCAACTCCAAGGAGAGGTAACAGGAACATTATCTCTAAACTGAAAAAGGAGAAGTCAGTCTTGAAACGCCAACTGCTAACTATAAAATTGCAATTAGATCAGCACAAAAGAAAGTGTGAAACAATGAGCCTAAACAGGTTTTTTCAGATGAAAAAGACTGTGAATGAGAGGTACAAGCCAAGAAAGAACCTGGCATCATCAAGGAAAACAGAGGTCAAGAAATTTCTTTGTAGAGATGACCACAGCCGAAAGAGAGACACCGTGACCAAAGGAAAAGATAAGCAGCAGAGAGTGCTCTTAAAGAATCTCAAGGAACTACATAGCATGTACAACAAAGAGGCGGGAAAGGAGCTGAAATGTCGTACAGACAGTTTGTGCGCCTGCGACCTTTCTTTGTGACGGAGCCAAAGACAAGAGATCGCAACACCTGCGCTTGTCTTGATCATGAAAATGTTAGGCTGCTTGCAGAAAAGCTGTTCCATAATGGATGTCCTGGAAACATCAAGCATATCTTTACTTCTTTCACGTATAGCATGTGATCAGAAGAAAAAGGAGTGTATGCAACGCACATGTCCACATTGCTGCTACTCAGAGATAGAGGTGACATTACCAGAAGACAAAATGTCTACCGAAACTACGTGGCAGCAATGGAGAAGAGAAAAGGTAAACAAAGATGACAAGACTTACAACCACATTGTGAAGAAGGTGGAAACAGGGTCTTGGGGAGAGCTAGTTTCAATCTTTAACAAAGCACTAGATATGCTGGCAAAGCATCACTTCAATTGGCTTCATCAGCTGGAAGAATGCAGAAAGCTCAAAGAAAACCTCACTGACACAGGGGTAGTTGTCCATATCGACTTCTCTGAAAATTATGGATGCAAGTTAAGCACCGAAGTCCAGGCCTTCCATTTTGGTGGAAGTCGAAAACAAGCAACCATACATACCTGTGTGGTATACACGAAGCAGGGGTGCCAGTCTTATGCCACCATCTCGGACAGCCTCCGTCACGATGAAAGAGCTGTCTGGGCTCACCTTGAACCAATCCTGAAATAAGTGAAGGAAGAGCACCCAACCATAAAAACCGTTCACTTCCTAAGTGATGGCCCAGTGACACAGTACCGCAATAAGAAGAACTTCTATCTTCTGAGCACAGTTCCTTTCCTTTGGGGATTTGATGACGTCACATGGAATTTCTCTGAAAAATCCCATGGGAAAGGGGCCCCTGATGGAGTTGGAGGAGCCATGAAACGTGCTGCTGATGCCCTGGTGAGTATGGGTAGAGACATCCAGACTCCTGAAGAACTGTACAGGGCTCTCACAAGCCCTTCTTAGGTAGAAAAGGCGGCACATTTGCTCCAAGGTAAGGGCGTCAATGTGCCGGCCTGTCGAGGCGTAATATTCCTCCTTTTCCAAAAGTCGCCTCTGAGGTAGGCATAACATGTGCATGACATGAAGCTCGAAGTTGGGCAGCGAACAGTGACATAGAATTTGTCGTCAAAATAAGAGCTTTACATTGCACCCCACTGGAGTTTAGAACTGGGTTCTTACCGAGAGGCTTTTAATTTGAAAGTAGCGACTGTTCTTGCTTGCCGACACAACAGCAAGCTAACACAACTAAACAGCTGCAGAGACCGAGGAGACGCTGCATCTCCTGGATCTCAGCGGCTGTCCAGTTGTTCATCTTAATGTCCGCGGATGAAATGATGGACTGACTGCTCAGCTGTTTCCTGGTTTGAAAACTCCTCGGTTGTGTGTCGCACAACAGTGCAGGTCATTGACACCTCCGCCCACCTCACCCACGGGCCAGCACAGAAATATGATGAATCTGTTCCCAACCAGATCCCAGTTGTGAGTGGCACATTGAAGATTCACCAGGTTGCTGCACAAACCCCAGGGAAAATCCTTCACAGGGAGCTGTCCTGCCTTTGCAGCCGAGGAGGAGAGGTGTGTCACTGCCATGGTCCCATACTGATCAACCTCAATCTGCCAGGCAATGAAAAACATTTGGAGGCCATCCCCACCACACAGAAAGCACTGGATTTAATTGGGAAATTTGTTGTAGTCACTTATGAGGCCCAACCTTTCGTTGGCCAAGTTCTTCAAATGGTGGAAGATGACATAGAGGTAAGCTGCGTGAGACAATCTGGTGTGAAGAACTCATTTGTGTGGCCAGAGATGCCCGATGTCATCTTTTACTACAGATCTGAAATCAAAACAATCTTATAATTTTTTGCCTGAAAAATTATTTCCGTGTAGAAAACTTCGCCTGACATTTAAATTTAAATTCCCATCGACAATACAAATCTGAAGAAATCTGGATGTTTTGCTCATTTGTAAACACAACACTTATCAGTCTATAGGAAAGAATCTAAAGGTTTATTAATTCAATTAAATTCAAATTCACTTTATTCACAATATTGTTGTTGCCACAACAACAATATTGCTAAAGCACGAAGAACCACGAAAAAAGTACCTAGCAGAGTACCGTTACTTGCTGTGTGTTTGTTTATGTGAAACAATAATGATAATAATAAAATAATAATAATCATAATAATAATAAATAATAATAACTTTGAATATTATCACAATTAAGTTATCAATCTATGATGTAAATAACAAAATGCAAACAATAAGGACTTCTAACCCGCTTTCTAAAAGTGTCTGTATTTTAATTCAGAATAGTTTTTATATAAATTACACAAAAGGAAAAGAAAATATTATATGTTTTACATATTTCGGCCATAAGCGGTCATATTGACCGCACATCATTTCGCGCGGTTTGCCGCTTTCATTGTCTCTCTTGTCTCTAACTGTGTTAGCGGTCTCCAGCTGTGCTTCTTTGTGAATTTACTTGTAAGTCAATTATCATATAGTTGTATTATACAGCCTGGTTGGCACCATGGGCAAACAAACACGGGAGTTCCCCCTTCGGAAAACAGCGAGCGGAGCTGTTCAACCCGAAAGTGCTGAAGTGATGCGACTCTGACTGTGTAGCAGGGAAAGCCGAGGAAGAATGTCTGCATCCTGAGCGCCGTGCATACAGGTGTAGGCACCTTTAGTGGGGCGAAAGCAAAACCAGTCTGTGATGTACTACAACAGCAAGTACGGATGCGAAGGCGTCCTCCATCAAAGGCGGTACGGGAAGATGGCTAGTGGCAGTCTTCTATAACCTCCTCGACCTGGCTGGGATCAATGCCGGCATCTTATTCAAGGAGCACCAGCAGCAGGAGAGCCTGGAGGAAAGTCCTGCAGCAGCTGGCAGAGGAGCTGAGGGCAGAATACATGGAGGGGAAAGCGGCCACGGCAGTCGGCACAAGGTGGCAGCAGCGGAACCAACCACTGCAGCAGACGGAGACGGAGGCAGTGCCGGTCCAAAGAGCTGCTAACAGAACCAAACGTCGGACACTTGAAATGCCACAAGCCCGTGTGTGGTAACTGTGAGGAGAGCGGAGGTAATCTGTAGACTGTGATCAGTGATCACTACAGCTCTTTTTAAAATTTTTGTTTTAATTTTAGATCAGCTCGTTTCCAGCTTTTTCGATTATTATTATTATTTTATTATATATTATTAAGTGTTAAAATAAAGTGTTTCATAATCAAATAAGTAACTTTTGATTGCTAATTTTCTTCTTCGCGGTTTTCTCTATTAAAATCTTGTAAATATGCAATAGTTACGGTTTACTTTGTGCGATGATATGAATATTGATAAATGTATAATTAAACCTATTAAAATGTACATTTCTGTGTCATTTCGTTCTTACAAAAAATATCATGACACAATGAATGCATTCATCACTCAATTGGGTATTTATATGAGAGAATATAGAGTTTAAATCTAGCGGTCAAAATGACCGCTTACGGCCGTTCTAGTTTTGGAATTCTGGCTCTTCTAGAGGTTTCAAGGTGTAGCCTAAAAAATACTGTTCTTCAAATAATAATGTGACTGATATAGTTTTTCACAAACAAAAAGTTAAAGTAGGCCCCTATCTTGTTAAAATACTTTTCCCTCATTAAAAAATCCAGAATCAAGAAATATGCAAATAAATGGCATCCCAAAAGCTTGAAACTCAAACATTTAAGTGTAGGAACAATGTGAAAGACACATTTATAACACATTATTACATTAAATGCTTCACATTTTGTACAGTTGTGATTTATTACGTTTGTGGTCTGCGCTCTTCCCATTACGCACATAACATCGGGCAACACACAACAACACAAAATTAGATTTCAGGTCTGTTATGTTTGACACCTACCATGTACAGGACAATATACATATTATGGGAGAGACAGCAAGCTCACATAGCCAGTCCTTACTGTATATGGAGTAAAACACACCTTAACTAAAATATAACCACCATAAACACGTGTCTGATCTGATGAAAGATCTGAAGTGAATCAGTTCATTTCCAAGATTGCTGTCCAAGTCAGTGGGATATGCAGAGGCAAGTGTGTTTGCTTTGTCAAACAGCTCACGGTCAGATGCGTTATCGGCATGAAAAGAACACCAAACAGATCGTGCTTGTATGCATCAATTCTGTGGCTGAGACAGCTGACTAACTTATCGATAGCCACATTGAATTTTTCTATTTGGAAATTGCTTTTCCCATCAAATACCGCATCCTTTTCTGCGCTGTCATCCTCAAATCGTTATATTTGTACGTCTGGTACACGCCGGACACAGCTAAGGCTTCCTTTTCAAAGTCTGTGAAAAGACCTCTCTGTGCGGATACAAAATCTCGCAGAAATATAAGAAGGCGCACAGTTGTCATGAGCTCTATGTCCGCTTTTTGGAGCTGTAAACTTGTCAATTGGAATCGGGTCAGAATGGTATTCCAGAAATTAGCCATGAATGCGGTTTCCAGTTTATTTAATTTTACAGCGAGTGTGCGGGCTTCACTTCGGGTGTCTCTTTTCTCAGTTTCATCTTCAGCTATGCTCTCTAATGCCTCCCTTATTTTAGCGTAGTTTTGCCAAAAGAGCTTTAGTCGATTTAGCTCGGCAGCTTCACCGAGTGTTTGACAGTGATTTTAATGTTATGTCTGTGTGAATATCAGAGTTCCCAAAAACTCGCTCCCACCTGTGAGTGGAGGCAGCGCAGAATGTGTACAAGGACTGCAGTAAATCAAAATACTGTCCCACTTCTAGACTGCTTCCCTCTATGCTGTTTACACCCACTAAATTCAGAGAATGGGCAGCACAAGGCACATAGGGATTAATGGGTTTCTTTGCTTCAAATGTGCCTGCAGTCCATTGTACCGGCCCGACATGTTGCTGGCATTACCAAATGATTGGCCTCTACAATTAGACAAGTCCAGCCCAAGATTCTCCACCATGGCAGTCACACAATCTGCCAGACTTTGGTCTGTATGGCTCTGAATTGGCTGAAATGCCAGGTAACGCTCCACTATGTTGCCTTGCTTGCTAACAAATCTGAAAATAAATGTTAACTGATCAACATGAGAGAGGTCGGGAGTGGAATCGACAATTACAGAGAAATATTTTGCATCACAGAGCTCTTCTGCAATTACCTGCCTGTTTTTTTCTCCCATCATGTCAATGAACTCTTCAAATATTGTTGACGACAGATATGAGACACTCCTCTGCCCTTCTGGCCATATGTTTTAATATGCTCTGCCAGAAATGGGTCAAATTGGGATATTAACTCTAATATCCCCAAATAGTTGCTGTTATGTGGCAATCCAAGGAGCTCATCATTCCCTCTGAATGCCAGTCCTCTTTCTCCTAAAAACTTGATCACTGCCACTACAAGTCGCAGAACATCCCTCCAATATTCCCTCACATCGGAAGTCTGCTTTCCCAGGGCTGAGTCGATTGGGCCAGTTCCACTCATCCTCTGTATCAGTGTCAGCATGTTGGACATATGGACTGGGCTCCTCTCGTGTTCTGAATGGGATGTGGATGTTTCCGGTCGCAAAAACCGTCCACAAATGCATTCTTTGTTGCCCCGAAAAGTTTGCAGGCAAAGCAAAACACATGTCCAGTTGATGGTGAATACACCACCCATTCTCGTGGTGCTGGTTGTCCATTTGGCAGTCGACTGCACATCATGTCATTAGTTAATGAACGAACCTGACCACCTAGACCGCAGTCGCCGATGCAGGGTATTTTGCTCGTCTGTTGTGAAACAAAGAGGGCCCTCTTACAATGAGAACACTCTTTATTTTGTCACTGGATATACTTCCCCACAGCGCAGGATCAGTAACCGTTTCACACCAGGAGTCTTCATTATAATCCCTCTGCTGTATGGCACTGTCAGGTTCGTTGTGAGAGGACTTAGCTCAGGCTGACCTGGCTCGGCCGCCCTGCTGCTTCCTGCCGTTGTACTGCTAGCATTGTCCACAGGAGTCAGCGCCGCTCCACCAAACGTCTCCGGTGAACTTGAGCTGGCAGTGTTGGCATCCTGCAGGTCATCCCCGTGATTTGTAGTAGAACCATCATCTTCCCTCACTTTTCTGCTGAAAAATGTCGAGATGGATGGAATTTGCTGCACCAAAGCGGCATCTCTGGCTTCTTTTTCTTTTCTTTGTTTTTTTTTTAGCTGATCCACTGAGTTCCCGCTTCTCCATTTTGAAATCGCATTGTATGTTTGACGTATGTACGTCATTGAGTCATCACACATTACTGATTTAATCTTATAATTTCTAAAACTTTCAAATGATTTTATTATCATACTACATTTTCAAAACAACATTCATTCCTATAATTTTTTTTAAATTGTAAAAAAACAAAAACAAAAAACCTCTGAATGCCCAGGGCAGTTCGTTACCTGACGTCACGTAAAATCTAAGCTTGTCTGCCGCCATCTTGAGTACCTGATTCGGTGAGATCGTTAAGTCAGTCGCAAAGGAGCTAGCTAACGTTATGCCTTCAGTATGCTGTGCGGTGGGGTGCAACAACAAAAAAGGCGACCCCAAAATATCATTTTACAGACTACCTCAAGACAAGAAAAGACGCCATCAGTGGCTTGCAGCCATCAAGAGGGCAGACTGGACACCAACTGCCAACACTCGTCTGTGCAGTGCTCATTTTTTCTGTGGTGAGTGGATATTGTTAGCGAGCTAACGCTAGCTGTCGCTAATCGCCAAATTGAATTAAATATGATAACATAGCCTACGAATCTTTCCAAGCAGTATTAATTAAGCAATCAGTGTGAATTGGTTCATACACTGTGTCTAACAGCATGAGTCTAGAGTCAAATGTCAGTTTACAATATCTGTAACGGTCGAGACATCACATCAGTTATTAACGTTAGCTGAGGATATTTGTTCAAGTTTGGAACCAGTTTAAGATTATAGCCCGAAAACACCATCTTTTGTGTGTGTGTGTGCTTTTAATGGTTTCAGTGTTAATGAGTTAGCCTCCCCTCTGCTCTCTGTCCTGTAATGTTATTTACAACATATCTCACGAATATAACTCAAGTGCTCCTAAGACTGGTGACATTAGCAAGTGGTTAGCCATCTGTTTACACCATAACGTTCGCAGCCTGGAGCATTGTTTGTAATTACCGTTAAGCACATATTAACTCGTCAGTCCTTAATAACTTAACATACTAGTATTATTTATTTTACTGACATTGTAGATTTCTTTCCAATGACATATTGTTCACATTTGACATGATTTCATTCACATGTTGTTGACCTTTGAGTGTTATTCACAATCTTAGTTCTACCCTGAAATCTTTGTCTCTCCAGGTGTGAAGAGCCAGAACCCTTTGAGCCCTGACTTTGTGCCAACAATATTTTCATACCTCAGTTCCTCCAACAAGAGGAAGAGGATTAATCAAATGAGGCGATTTAAACAAACACAGGAACTGAAAAGAAAAAGAGTTGTTCGTTTGGACAGAGGAGGTACTGGAGAAGGAGAAGAGGGAGTGGAGATGGACAAAGATGACAAGCAAGTGTTTGATAGAGAAGACAGACATGAGTTGGATAAAGAAAATGGACTGGAAATTGACAGGGGAAATGAAGAGGGGTTGGGTGGAGGGGTGGGTGGAGAGGACGTACATGAGTTGGATGGAGAAGAAGAGGGACATGAGATTGACAGTGAGGAGCCTGGATTGGAGAGTGATGTAGGCCTAGCTCTAGGCCGTTCCTGTGGAAATGCCTCTTGTGAAGCCACAATCAAACAGTTAAATGAGGAGTTCATAAGATTACAGACAGAAAATTGGAAGCTGAAGGGTCAAGTAAATTCAATGTTGTTCAACCAAGAAAGTTTGAAGGACAAAGATGAAAAAGTACATAAATTAACTGGCCTGCCTTCATATGTTAAACTAATTGTTGTTTTTTCTTTTATTTCATCATGCCTGAAATTGAAATCATGTTTGTCCCCTTTTCAGCAGCAGACATTAATGCGCCTGAGAATGAACTTGCCACTTTTTTTTTTAGCTCATATGTTTCATGTATCAACGTCAACTGCTGGTCGGGTTTTCAACAACACATTGAATGTTATGAATATCAGGCTGTGTA
>CAEMYA010000342.1:36659-47775 GCA_903131615.1 Diplodus sargus | reverse complement strand
TCATCGACGACATTCGCAATGCCTGCAAGGCTCATTACCACCCAAAGAAGGAATTGGCTGTCGATGAGAGAATGGTGGCAACAAAGGCAAAAACCGGCATGACCCAGTATATGAGGGACAAACCAAAGAAATGGGGGATCAAACTTTTTGCGTTGGCCGATTCAAGCAATGGCTACACCATTAATTTTAATGTGTATGTTGGCAAGTCTCACACACACACTGTGCACGGACTGTCTTATGATGCTTTCATGGATCTCATTCAGCCATCATATCTGGGCACTGGATACCATATTTATATGGACAATTTTAACTCCAGTCCCCAGCTGTTCCGTGACTTGGCCAGCATGAAGTTTGGAGCCTGTGGCACATATAGGGACAACAGGAAAGGGTGTCCCAGTGGGAGAGCAAATGCCCTTACCAGGAAATCAGAAAGAGGCGCTGTGAGATGGATAAGAGAGGAACCCCTGGTCTATGTTAAGTGGATGGACACACGAGAGGTGTCACTGTACTCCACAATCCATCCAGCATTTTCTGGTGAGCTGGTCCAGAGGAGAGTGAAGGGTAGAGATGGACACTGGGCAGTGACAGACATCCCCTGCCCCAGTCCCCATCATTGCCTACAACAAGAACATGGGTGGGGTTGACCTATCTGACCAGCTTCTCCAGTATTATTCAACGCAACGCAGAACTGCTCGCTGGTATCGTACCCTGTTCCTGCACTTTATAGACATTGCAACTACCAATGCCTACATCCTGCACTGTGAGAACAGCAACACACAACAGGTACAACACACACAAGGACTTCCTGGCTGAACTGGTGTCTCAGCTGTGTGGAGTGGAGAAGACAGGAGTTCCCAGCAACAGGAGCACTGACCATGTTCCTGTTGCCATTGCCACTGCTACTGATGCCAGAGAGAAGGCTACACAAGGCCGCAGGACCTGCCAACGCTGCCAGCAAGTGGACAAAAAAAGGAACCTCACACCGTGGAAGTGCAAGTGCTGTGATGTACCCCTCTGTGTCATTGTTGACAGGAACTGTTTTGAGGAGTGGCACCGATAAAAAAACAGGAAAAACAACACAAAAATCAAAACACCTGTAACCAAACCTGCATTTTGTCTTAAATAGTTGTATATAATGTGATTTCATCCAAATTTAACCCTTTATATGTTCTACTTGCACTATTTGAGAACCCCTCACTCTCTGGGAATGCAAGGCCTGTTATGTAGCTCTGTGTAATTGTGTACATAAATTGTTTTGAAAAATGGCAGCTGAAAAGAAAAATACTATTGCTTTTGTCTTAAATAGTTGTATATAATGAGATTTTATCTGAATTTGACCCTTTTATATGTAATACTTGCAATATTTGAGAACCCCTCACTCTCTGGGAATGCAAGGCCTGTTATATAGCTCTCTGTACAATTGTGTTCATGAAGTGTTTTGAAGAATGGCAGTTGAAAAGAAAAAAACGCCTGTTGCTTTATGTCTTAAATAGTTGTATATAATGAGATCTTAGCTGAATTTGTCCTTTTATATGTTCTACTTGCACTATTTGAGAACCCCTCAAACTCTGGGAATGCAAGGCCTGTTATGTAGTTCTCTGTATAATTGTGTTCATGCAGTGTTTTGAGGAGTGGCATAGCTAAAGAGGAAAAAAACGCCTATGACTACACCTGCTTTTTGTGGTAAAAAGTTGCATATAGCTTGATTGTATCTGGATTTTAACTTCCATATGTTATATTTACAACCTGTGTTTACATTTGCAACCTTTAAAATGCTTCGTTGAGCATGTTTGTATTTTTGACAGTAAAAAAACATCATTTTACAACTCCGATTTCATGTTTTTTTGTGTGTTTTGGGGTCCAATATGTTGTTACAGTATGGAAAAGTGAAAAAATAATTGTCAGGTCATATAGATGAGGTTGTGCTGAAAAAAAAGATATCAAACATTGGCATGTTAAACATTTTTTAATGTGGTATTTAAAGGCAAAATCAAAAGTATTCAAAAACGGCCAAAAAAGCCCAAGACTCCTAAGGGTTAAATAATTATAACAGAATGTATCAAAACTGTGCAAAATAGGTCATTGGCTTTTTGTGATGAGGCAGTTTTTGAAACGTGTCCTTTAATGTCTGTGTCACAGAGGTAGAATGAGTTGTAGTGGCAGCAGGACTCGGTTGACCAGCAGATCCTCTCTGTGAAAAAAATGTCATTATTAATTATTACTGTCACTGTTACTTGATACTAAGGGTGCAACCAACAGATCACTAAACTCACAATTTAGATAATATCACTTTTGTGAGGAACAGGTTGGATAATTTTTTAGATCAAAACAAAAAGGTTATTTTAAATGAATTATGAATACTCTATTTTGGCTCTTTATCTAGACACTTGTTATATTCACCATTTTATATTATTCTTTATATATAGTCTATTCTACAAATAATCCACAAGTATTATATATTTTTGATATTACTTATATATTGGCTGTCTGTCTCTGTCTGCTCGTCTGTTGTCAGTGGACTCGGTCAATCTGATTGGTCAGATGGCTGCTGAGCCACAGGTAGATGCTGCTCAGGTGAACGGAGCTGAGATGAAAGTAAGTTTTGCGTTCACTAACTCAGTCCACCCAGTATGTGTTTGTCTCAAATCCTCCTCACTGCAGCTCTGCATCAATATTTGGGTAATTATTAGGTCGACTTTAAAAAGGGAAATCTACAAATAATAAGCGGTTCAGCTAACATGCCAAATCATGGATCAACTTCGTTCAGTTATACCACTATCTGGTCAGTTTACATTAGTGACAATAGCAAATTAGACAGAGAAAACTCGACACACACATACATCATGCACCCGAGCTTAAGGCTAGCTTACCTTGCATATGCTAAACAGTTGAGGGTGATGGTCGTAAAGTGAAAGTCAGTAAATTGGAGGTGTTGCCGCCCCATGCAACAACTTTGTTCTTGCAGCTCCTGCAGACAGGGCTGCCATCCTTCGACCAGCTGTCCCTGAGCATTCTTATAATAACCAGAATACACCCAGACTGCAGATTTGGTTTCTTTGAAGGCGGAAAAATTCCTTGAGGGCCCCTACTATCATGTCCTCCCTCCGCCATGTCTTCTTCACTACATAACAAGCGCACGTTACACGCTGCACATGCGCCGCGAGTTTTCCAGACCGTGGTTACCAACCGCGGCGGTTACCATGGTAATTAAACGGTAACCTTCACCGTCGGGAATTTTACCATGGTTTACAGTGACACCGGTAACCGTTACATCCCTAGCGGTGAGACAGCAGTGTTTCCCAATGTCGCCGCTCAGAGTTAGACATGCAAATTACTCTGTTGGACTCGGTTGTATAAATCAACATCAGTGCCTATATTCTGTCCCAGCTACAGAGCAACAGAGAGACAGCGGTTGCATTTCATTTTGTAACGACAACGTGCCGACTGCGGTTCGTGTAAGTTTGTGTGTGTGTGCTAATCACTTCACATCAGACTGCTTCGGTATCGAGGGTCAGTACAAAGCTGGCTTTGCCTCGACACTGACCCTCGTAAAAGGATCAGTCCCAACCATAGGTATGTGTTGCCACGTTACGATAGTATTTACAGTTGCCTACCAGTATGGTGAAGTCAGCTGGAAATTGGCTAACTAGTTAGCTCCGCTTCGGTCCGCTATACCATGGCGTTTGAAGCGAGTTTAATGTTAATGATATTAATAATATTACGAGGGAGCTTGGTTGTCACAGTAAAAAGTCTGGAAACATGCGCAGACTGGAGACAGAGACGATGCAAACAGTGTCCAAGAGTTTGGAGACTGTGTTGGAGACAAACACACATTTTCACTAGCTGTTAGCCATTAGCTACATGGTAGTAACTGTAACAACACATACAAACAAACATTATTCAGACACACTAACCATTCTGAAACGTCCTGCTGCAGCCGCAGAGTCTGTACTTCTTCAGGAGCCTCTCCTTCTGGGTCCCATTCTGGGTCAAACTGGTATGGTTGAACGACAGCATCTCCACGAGCCATAGCGATACACATATATACATCCACCATAACATTAGCGCATGCTACCACTAGCGTAAGAGGCATCGTCTTCTGAGAGGGACGCGCATAGATATATAAAGAGTAGACACCGCATTGGCTGCTGGGGCACAAGAAATGCGGAGGCCATCTTGAACTGGTCATTCTACTCCTAGTCGAGCAGCAGATGGAACAAGATGCCAGAGCACTGTGCAGCATATTGTAGTGTCTGTTGTGCATCCTGAGCTCTGAGACAACAGTGAATAGTGACTAGACAGGATGGGACAGGACCAGATGCTCCCCTGTGGACAACTGTGGGAAGGCGACAGTGCAAAGGGCCCCATGACCAGGAGCCTTGATCAGCTCTGAGGTGGGCATCAGTAAAGTTGAGTAACACACACAAGAGTTATTTCGTAGGGGGTGTGAGGCAGACCCATCCTTCTTTTCTCCCATTGGATAAATGTAGAATTGTAGATTTCCTAAGATCGAAGGCTCAATAGGATTTCTGATAGAGCAGAGGGTAAAGCATTGGGCAGAACTTGATTGATTTGAGAACACCAGACGTGCGGCTGCAATCTGTTTGGACGCAGGCTTGAAATCTGTTTCAATAAAGATTGCTCTATAATTCCACCCAGCCTGGCCTCCGCAGAATTCTTTTATCAACATACTACACGCCGGCATGTTTGATGAAGAGAGCCCAGAAACTACAATATTCCTGTTCTAATCGGCGGACCATCGAAAACAGGGCTCGGGGGATACTTTTCACAAGTATGATTGAACATTACTATTGGTTGTACTTTGTGAATCAAATATTCCTGTACTGTATTTATGTCCACCAGCGAAATCATGGCCAGCTAGCTAGGTTATCTTTATTGCCGGTGTTCCCCCGGCTATGAACTGAGACTTTATAAGACATATTCCATATCATATTCATCCTATTAAACATTTTCCAACCACTTCAATGAGTTTAGAAACATTATTTTACGGTTGAAATACTACATAGTGTTGCTTTAAAAATACAGACAACAGAACATCTGATTGTATAATAGTTTGCAAACAAGCTTATTCACAATTTAAGCAGCTTTGGTTCATTATCAACAGATATGCATCAAAATAGGAGTTTTGTTGAAGAAAGGTTGTAAGAAATTTGAAGGAAGAAAATAAGCTTGACTTCCTTTGTAAAATGTTTCTGTGTAGGTTAGAGGTGGATTTCATCATTCGATGTCGAGATTCAGTTCCCGTCAGTCAGTTCAGCAGGAAGAATCGTTCATGCATTCCTGGCACACACACAGTGCTGGCAGTGGCTGTGACAGGTGATGGCTATAAGAAAGAATGTGGGCCACACACTGGTGGTGTCAAAGTGATGTGTGTGTCAAGTGAAACATCTCTCAAACCATGTTCATCCCTCTTTCTACTGGGATCATGGCTATGCCTTGCCTGCTTCTCCTACCGCTCTTAGGACCAGACTTAATAAAGCCTTAGCAAGAATGGAAAGTCTGGAGCGAGAGAAGAAGAATGCCATGGCCAGAGAAAAGAGGGCAAAGACCACAGTGAAAAGTCTTTTGAGGGATTTGAGGGAAAAGAACCTCATTAATGAAGAGTTCAAAGAGAGGCTTGAATTCTACCTCAGGTAAGACGAAATTAGCACTTTGAAATTCATGTACATGTCATTCTTACAGTCTTTATTAAACTCCTTAGTTATTATCTGTAGGGGACTTATTACATTGTGCTCATAAAATTTCAGATCCTCAGATAGCCTTCATGAAAAAACAGGGTCACGAGTACACAAAGGACTACAGAGAGTTTGCGCTCATGCTCCATCTACATGATCCAAAGGCATACAAATACCTCAGAGAGTCTCAACATTTTCCCCTCCCACATCCACATACATTACAAAGGTAGTCCTAATGTTGTCCGATAGAATTTTTGGAAATTACTGATGCACGTTAAAAATAAATAAATAGCTAATTTTTTTTACAGGTGGCTGCATTCGGTGGATGACAAGCCTGGCCTGGACAAGATGCTGCCGGATATGCTGGAGAGAAGATGTCAGGAAGATCAGACTAAATATGGATGTGTTGCACTCATGTTGGATGCCATGGCCATCAGAAAACATGTGCAATAAAATCTACATACCCAGTCAATGTCTTAATTTGTAGACTACTAGCTACTGAGGCTCTTGTGTTCATGGTGGTTGGCTTACAAGGACACTGTAAGGCTCCCATTGCATACTACCTGACTAAGTCTCTGTCTCCAGAAACACAAAGGTCCCTCTCTGCTTTGGAGGAGCTGCATGCACGGGGCATTCGGGTGGTATGTGTAACAATGGATGGGCATGCCTCCAATTTCAGCATGCGCAACCAACTTGGGTGTGAGCTGAAGGGAGACCCACGAGAGCCGCTTCAAACCAGTTTCGCGCATCCGGTGACTGGCGAGAAAGTATTTGTCATGATGGATGCTTGCCACATGCTCAAGTTGCCACGTAATATGTTGCAGGTAAATGATGATCGTTGTAAACCTATTTGTACAAGTTATGCCTCTGCCGCTAAAAGTTATATCTAAATATTGTTGTCTGTTCATTTGCACAGTTATGGCTGGACATCAACATCAACATCAACATTTTGCTGTTTGTACTTGTTTGAGCAGTGATTGATTCTTACTCTGCAGGCATACAGTCCAATTGCAACGACCACTGGAGGGATCAATTGGAGGTACACCAGTCATCTCAATGATGTGCAAAAAAAGATGGACTGCATGCTGCCAATAAAATCACAGACATGTCTACTTTGAGAACCACAAGATGAAGGTGTGCCTGGCTGCACAGAGTCGCTCTGTGTCAGTGGCTCTCCGCACAATGAGGAATCTTAATCATTCATCAAACTTTGATTTGAGCATCAGGAACAATTCGTTGATAATTTCTAAATTCAACATGCAAATATTGTCATAAACTGTGATATTGCATATTCTCCATAAATACAAACGTTTGAACATAACCTTATACATACCTTCACAAATTTAAGAGTGGTGAAGCTCTGAAATTTGCTGTAGTACAAAGCAGACCTATGGAAAGAAGGAAATCAAGCAAATACTAATACTTGCATGTTTACTCGTTGAACATACAGTTTACAAATAAGTACTCTGTTCTCTGTATATTTTGAATAAATGAGACGTTCTCTTGTTTTAAATGTTTTTCAATATACAGTTTTGTTTCTGTTGGAATTATCTTGTATTCAGTGTGTTTCAGGTCCTAGATGTTTCTAAATAGTATGTATTACACAACATTGAGTACATGTAGGTGTCAAAATGGTAGGTTTTGCATGTGTTCTTGTCATGCTAGTCTTAATTAACCAGAAATTAGAAATGAAAATTGTAACAAGAATTTTGACAAAACACATGTATTTGTCAATATTTAATTTCAACCAACTCTCCATCATTTAGCTGGGGACATGTCTCATGTTGTAGGTGTTTGTCGCAGATTTTGATGCCTTGATGACAGAGGCAGGGGGCTCCCACTTAAAACACTGTGGCTCAAGGCTCGCCATCTCCACTGTCATGATGGATGATAGAGTTCACTCAAGAGCCAAACTGTTTCGGGTTTTGGTTTTGTTCAGTCCAACCACAGAGAAAACTCGTTTTGCATCAGCATTTGAATGAGGAAGTACCAGGACCAACTTGGCAATACGAGACAGCCTGCCAAATCTGCTCATACCGGTCACCTTTGAAAAATGTACATAGGAAGCCTAATAACTCTCAAGTATTTTTGTGTAGTATTAAGTTGATTATGTCAATGGGTATTCCCATGAGTACAGAATAGCGAGTGTTTTCATCAGAAACACTCTGTGAGGTAAAGTGTTTTTGCCGTGACAGACGCTGTTTATTGGGCAGAAATGTGTTGATGAGTCTGTAGGACGGGCTGGAGGAAGGACACTTCTCCACGTACAGCTGTGGTATTTTTAACTTGTTGCCAAAGACAGTTACAGTTACTCGTTACCTTAGTTTGGTTCTGTAACGTTGTTTTGTGGGACATTTCTCTGTATTAAGTTTAGTGAGGGATCTGTGCAGTTAACAGACCATCAGATAGACATGCCCTCCACAATACTGCACCTCTGATACTATCAGACAAGTCAATCATGATACAAACCGAATCGTGAGTTTGGTGTATTGTTACAGCCCTATTCATTTGGCATTTTTGGCTTCCTTTTGGCATTAAGAAAGCCTTTTGGGTTAACTGTGGTATGATTAAGGTTGTCCATAGGCGCCAGCAATATATGACTGAGTTATGGCACATGTCTTGTAAACCAAAAGACTGGGCAAAGAGCGGGATCAGGTATTAGGGATGGTATGGCATGTTTATGGCAAGCCAGAAGATTGAGTAAAGAGTGGCAACATCTGATTCCATATATGGATGTGTTTTGGATGTGTTTTGGCATATTTCTGTAAAGCCAAAACACTGCACAAACAGCGGGAATTTCTACCCAGAAGAAAACCTCACTTCATTTGAAAAGCTCAAAGATCAACACTGAGGTATGTACATATTAAAATGTTAGTAATGTATACTTAGTAAAGGTTATTTGTAAAGTATGATTTTCTGTCATTGACTCATCATAACTGTAACTGTATGCTAATTGTGTGGTGGCTAATAAACGAGCTAACTGGCAGCAAACTAGATACCTGTAAAACAGGCAGACCCAGCCCATTCGATTAAATTACAATATTAATGTCATAACACAGAGAGAGACTTAATATGAAGGAATAGAAAGTATTATTGATAGCTTCCTAACCTTTTTGCAGATAGCTAGCATATCTAGAATTGCTCATTCATTTCTCCGCTCCGTTCGGTCTCCATTGCAGTTTAGCTTCGACTCGGATCAAACTCTTTTCCACTGCATGCATCTTCGCTCCGTCTCTGGAGCCCAGAGCAGCTGGAGACCGGTAAACTACAAACTAATGTGATAACAACCATGTATAAAGTCAGATTGAAATCTAACAACGGGTGACTTTGCCTTTCTGAAGTCGAAGTACTGTTCAACATTAACGTTACTCGTCCATGCGTCGCGGACAGGCACGGTTTCCTCCGGTGTTGTCTGAGATCCGGTTTCTCCTCGCGCTGTCTCTCCTCTCTCTTAAGAGACATAGAGTCTCATATTAATGTGGATGAATCTTGTCTTGTCATCTTGCGCCGGTCCAAGTATTTCACCGTGCGCTCGGCGGCTCATGAGAAATGTAGTGTGAAAACACTAGTCCCTTAATTATTGCATACTGTAACCTACAGCACTCCTCTGATTTTCAATGTTGATTATTTGTTAATGGTTAGGAATGTTTTTACTTCTCAAATGTAAAAAATGTGTCAGGTTTGACTCTCATCTTTATTTAAGGGTTAAAAGTGTTATACATTTTTCATTTTGCTACCAAAATGCTTCACTTTTAATTCTCTCACATATTTAGGAGCACATATGCTGAGCAGATTATATATCTTATACACGTTTTGGCATTGTTCATGGATTTATATTTATTTAGTTTATTTGTTTTTCCTTCAATAAAACTAATTATGTTTTCCCTTTATTTTGCTTTTTTTGTTTTCAGTGCAAAATGGCATACAGTGATGCGTGTAACATTCGCAAGAGGGCCCTAAAAAGAGTCGATCATAAGCTTAGCTCCTTGGAAAATGAAATGCCTGGAAATTCTGGGATAGAGCTAGCTCAGGACAATGATGTGGCACACTGTGCAGCTGACAGTTCTCATTTTAATATGGGCATGTCTGAGGAGGAGAATTTAAGCAGTGAAAGGGGAACTGATGAAAGTTCCGATGATGACAATGATTCTCATCCTAGCTTGGCATCTGTGTTATCAGACTGGGCCATTAAGTATGGTGTCTCTTTAGTTGCACTTTCAGCGCTGCTGTCCATTCTCAGGGTTTACCATCCTAGCCTCCCAAAGGATGGTCGGTCTTTGCTGAAAACTAAGACACATTATGTGGTGGAAAATTTAGCAGGTGGCTCTTTTCACTATTTTGGTGTCATGAATGCACTTAGGAAAACTTTAGAGCAACTGTCAAGCAAAGTCCAAGATAGACGTGTTCAAATTACAGCTGAACATTGATGGTCTACCACTTTTTAAAAGCTCCTCTGTGCAGTTCTGGCCTATCTTGGGCATGTTACAACATGGCTGTGTGAAAAGACCTGTACTGATTGCATTGTTCTGTGGTGTATCCAAACCAACTTCTTTGCCTGAGTACCTCCGTGCTCTTGTAAACGAGATTAAACAGATGAAAGATGGGTTTCTCATTGGTGCAAAGACTTTTTTGTAACAGTGAGTTCAGTTATATGTGATGCTCCAGCTAGATCTTACATTAAAGCCATTAAGTCTCACACAGGGTATTCTGGATGTGACAAATGTATTCAGCCAGGTCTTTACATGAACCATCGTATGACTTTCCCAGATATGCATCCTGCTCCTAGGACTGACAAACTTTTTAAATGCTGTAGTGATGAAGATCATCATGTGGGGCACTCACCTTTTATCGAATTGAATATTGGCATGGTGAGCTGTTTCCCCCATGACTATATGCATTTGGTGTGTCTTGGTGTAGTACGCAGGCTTTTAGATCTATGGATGGGAAGTGTTGAACCTCTATGTTGCCGCATATCTGCTGGTCAGTGCAGTGTCATATGGGAAAAAATCATATTAAGTGTGTGTGTGTGCGTGTGTGTGTGTGTGTGTGTGTGTGTGTATGTTTAATTTCAGAAATGAACCAACCTTTGATGCTAGCTACAAAATATTCTGCGAGAGGATCATCCGCCAAAGGATAATTGAAAATCAAGAGGTGCTGAGAATGAACCAGCTACGATGAATGTTTGTAAATACAGTGAAAAAACAAGATGATGGTGATGCATCAAACTACAGGTAATTGAACAAACAGAAGCTTCTTTGGCAGCGATGTAAAACACTTTATATGCTGGAAAATATCAAAAGAATAATAAATAATTTAAATGAATTGAAAAAAAGGCTTTGATAATATATTTAAACTAAACTCGTTTTCAGTATGAATATATCTTTATTTACACCCTTGTGCTCGTCTTTCCCTGTGCTCTT